>JAPMOR010008427.1:457621-473465 GCA_026543865.1 Argiope aurantia | reverse complement strand
CAAGGAATTCCATTGCAGAAAACTTTTAAAGTAAGAATTTAGATTTCTTAAAGCGCATACCGACAGCTAAAAATTGCAAAAGAATTAAATATTTTCTGTTCGTATTCTCATTAAAAATAAGACTGCAGTGTCTTACTAGTAGTAAAAAAAAATTTAATTATAATACAGATCTAAGTTAAAATCTTTAATAGATATTTTTAATTTAACAATTTTCACAAAATAGTTGTAGTTCATGTACAACTCAACCATTGTAAAAGGTAGTAAACAAAACAGTATTAGGGTTGATAGAAGATTCTTTCGTTGAGTTGGTGACAAACTCGGGGGAGGGGGCATACTAAATTACATATCAATCAATCAAGAAGTGTTCTTAGATAAAAACAATCATAAAGGATAAATTACATAATATTAATAAAAATGATAGGTAATTGCAACAATTTCACATTATTGTTTATGTGGGCAGCCATTTTGATTGGCGCCTATGCACTATTGGCATCGGTGGCGAAATAAGAGGCACACTAAAGTAGGATTTTACTTAGAATTCCATTTTATGTTTCAGTCAATAAATGTGCTTCGGAAAAAATTAAGGTGTCAAAGTTTTGATAAACTAACCTAGCTCTATTAGCCTTATTTAGTGAGTATTCTTGGTGCACATATCTTTTAAATAAACAAGTTCCACTCTTCTACAACCAAAACTGACAGGAATGACTTTTGTGCATGTGTGTGCGGAACAATAAAAATGCCAAATCTAGTGATGAATGTTACTGACTTAAAAAGAAAAATTCTAAATAAATATAGATATTCTTCTTTATAAATGTGATCATGCTGAGAAGTAAAAGTTTATAATGCATACAAAATCTATTACTGTATCATTTATGATCAAAGAGCTTAAAAATTAATCAAGTATAGAAGAACGAAAAGATTTGAAAAGTATTCAGAAAAAAAAATTAATAGTTTAAAAATAAAAAAATAACATTAATAAAAACAAACTTGATCAAGATACAACTTATTTTTATAAATAATAATAGTTCTTAAGGAGCCTTTATTTAAAAGCAAATTTTGGTTTACTGTTTTATATTTTATGGAATTTTAATCGAGATCATTTTGTTTGCAAATATATGTCTCTATATCTTTTAAAGGAAAAATCAACATTTATCATCATTTGAATATGCTTGTAAAAAATTCAATGCACTAAATTACTTTTCAAAAGATTCAGAAAAAAAATGCAATTATAAAATTTTGAAAGTAAAAAGATTTAATCATTTAAGTACTACTTTTGAAATATCTACAAAATTCAAACACTTTTCACTGAATTTAGAAGCATTTATAATTAAAAATGTAAATATTTTAATTCTTCTGAAAAAAAATTCTCATCAAAATTCTACTATTACTTTTAATTATTCAAATGATTATAATTATTTCTCTGACACAGCAGAAATTTTTATAATAAGTTCAAATACTGAAGGTCAAGATTGGTTTTTGGTTTGGTTTTGTGGTGTTTTGTGACACGAAAGCCATATCTGGTCATACTGCGCCACTGAAGGTCAAGAATAAATTTATTTGAGTAAGAATTCATTTTGCATTACCCATCATCATAGTGAGAATTCTAATCATTCTATCACTATTTCAATGATAAACTTATATATGTACTTTATATCAGTACATCCAGAGTATAAAAATAATATAATTTTAATGACAGTATCATTATGCATTTCACTTCCCTAGAGAAGAAAAAAAATTCTACAACCCTTTCTTTGATAGAGTAGAGTTAAAAATAGATCTTACAGATTGGCATACAATTTTCTATGATTATTAAAACATCATAATTATTGAAATAAATATTTTTTTAAAAAGTAAGCATTATTCAAGAAAAGGCAAATATTCTATGGCAACCAAAAGAAAATAAAACTACAAACCTCAAGAAACACAAAACACCCCAATGTAACAAAAAAAAAAAAAGTCTTCAAATTCTTAACTTCCAAGCAACGACTTTTGTAGACATGCACAGTGATGATAAAATTGTTTACCCCATCGTGAAGGTAAGTTTAATAATTTTAAATATCCAGTATAACATGAAGCATCAAATCCAATATAAAAAGGTTTCCGTTAATCAGTCGTTTTTGTGTTTAGAGTATCAAAAATTCATCTCATCAAACGTAAATGCATTTGACAAATTTTTCTAACCTAAAAAATACATCATATTAATATAAAAGATGTACACTATTTCATTAAAGTTAAATGAGAAATTTAATATGACTAATTAAAAACATTGTTTTGAATGTATCTGCAAAATGTTTTTTTTAATCTGACATATATTAATAATGTAAACAAAAAATTCAAGTTATATTAGAGGCGAGGCAATCAGAATATATACTAAGAAGTGAGGCAAACTTCCAAAATAACGACTTTCTTTAACAATAAATTTTTCATCTATTTGTAAAACAACTTCAACTTAATAACAAAACGAAGAAAATAAATGATAACAGTTGTGATAAAATCACAGTAACAGCACATTCAAAACATTTACAGTAATGCACAATTAAATGAAAGCATATTAAATAAGAATTGCTATTTTATTTGTAAATATTTAGAGAAATGTAATTGAATGTGGAAGTTAAACTTTATTAATTATATTTGGAATTTTATTTCTTTTATGCTAATTACCTGTTCTATTTAATTTTAAGTTGAATATCTTACAAGAAATACTTTTACATTGAAAAGAAAGTTCATTCATAAACAATCTTTTTAAAAAAAAATCCTTTTACAATTTTGGTTTCACAGCAATTAATTAATTTTACAAAGATGGAGTTCACTTCAATCAAAAGCAATCAACTTCTCTAAAAATTCTGAAACATTGTTGTGTATCCCAAGTAATCGATGGGTTTGTGGGATTTTTAGTCGCACAAGATGTCATTCCTGGTTACACAAAATTTCAATCTAATAAGCGTTAAAAAAGGAAGGAAAATATGTGATTCAATTCAATTCAAATTTTTTTGTTCATTTTCAATATTTTGCTAATGCGTTCAAACTCAGTTTATTCCAGAAAAAGCATCAAGTGAATGAGTATCTTAAGCAATGAAGTAAACTACGTTCTAAATTGAGAATTTTTTCATTAATATTACACTTTGTGTTATCCAAAGAAATTTAATTTATTTAAAAATTCTGGCGTTAGCAATGGATTGCTGAGAACCATTCAGCAAATAATATTTTACGTTCTTTTTCTTTGTCTATTTGGTGATGGTTCTGATATCCGAAATTTCTTACAAATTCTTCATAATACTTGCTGTGCTTAAAATTTTCAGATGTTTTTATTCTTTATATTTCGTTTTATACGGGAAACGATGCAATCCAGTGAACGTACGGACTATATTCTGTGACTGATTTTGCAACTTAATACGCCTTTTCATTCCATGAATTCGCAGAACGTCCTGGGATCCAAAATAGGGCAATTAGTAGCGGATTTAGGTAGCTTTCGGTCTTAGAAATTATGAGCTCTTTTTGATTAATTACGTATAGCATTTCTATACATTTTAACTTAATAAACATGTTTATTATGTATTTCAGGTTATTTTTTTTATTTCATTAACTTCTAAACATGTAGATTTTTATTTATTTTGTATCTTGACTGAGTGGCATCAACGTTTGTACCCATATTATTTAACCAGAAACAGCGCGCAATGAAAGGCCACACCTATCTCAGGAACATCACGTGATCCCCATCAAGTGATTGTCTCATCGAGATTACTTTTTGCTACTGTCCCATTTCAGTCACGCGATTCCCCCTAGGTGTGACCTTCCATTGCGCCCAGTAGTTGGCCTCGTGTGAATCCTGCTAGACACTTGATGATGGATACTGAATTAACTAGTAATAATGCTAAATAAAGAGTTAATATTATTTTTACACTTACTAATTTATACAATTTTGTACAAATTTATTAAGCAACTAAACTAATAACATTTTTTTAAATTGACCTGATGCGACCCCCCCCCCCTCAGTCATAGGTAGTTTCCTAAGCGGAAATACGTCATAGAGAATAATATGTTTATTTGTTTAAGATTTTTTTCATTATTTATATATATATACAATGGTGGCCAAAAGTGTGGACATTTTTTGAAAGTTTCATGTTTTTCAATTTTGCGTGCTTGTAGAATATATTAATTTTCACTTAAATACAAATGTTTAGATATCAAATTGAAGGTAATTCAATGTAAAATTTAATAACAAAAACAGTATTACAATATCTGTATTACAAAAAAAGTTACGCTCATTTTAGTAGAACAAAAAACATGAATCAAAACACAAATCGTTTTGAATAATGACGTGTTTTGTAATAAAAGCGTACTAGCCAATCACAAACACTGTTCTGAAGACCCATCAAATGTCTGTAACAATAATTTAGGTTATTTGGATGGTAAAAGAGTTATTGTTGTGGAAATATTTTGCGGAATGATGCATACTAGTACAATTAAATAGAGTATTGCTGTTTTTGAATATTTTAAGTCCTTTTTTTTTTAAATTAAACTAATTTTAAACAAACAACACCAACAAGAAGAACTGATTGGGCATCTACAAAAAGAAGCCGAATTGTCATGTTGAGAGAAAATGGCCTCTCTTATTCTGAAATTGCAAGACAAGTTGGTGGTACAGTGACTTGTTCTGGTGTACGAAAGTTCTGTTTACGTTATGAAAAAACGAAATCAGTGGAAAATAAGGCCAAATCAGGCAGAAAAAAAATGCACAACTGCTACTGCCGATAGAAAAATTAAACGGCTATGCCTTCAAGATAGAAAAATTTCATCAGATGCCATTAGATTGTGAAATGAATGCAGCGGGTATTGCAGTAAGTTCAAGAACAAAAAGAAGAAGGTTATCAGGATTTGGACTACAAGCTGGAATTCCAAGGAAAAAAACATATTTAAATCAAAAGCAACTCGAAAAACGAGTTAAGTGGGCAAAAGAACACATTAAATGGTCAGAAAATCAATGGAAGCAAGTAATCTGAAGCGATGAGACTAAAATATCGCTCTTTGGTAGTGATGGTAGAAAATACGTGAGACATAAGAGTAGGCGAAGCGCTTCATCCCGATTGCATTGAAGCAACTATAAAAACAACAACAAATGCCATGATTTGGGCATGTATGTCTGCAGATGGTGTGGGCCGAATTCAAGTGATTGATGGCATCCTGAATAGCAAAAAATACATCAAAATTGTTCTGGAACCAAAATTGATAGTTTCCATCAGGGATTTCTTCCCCAACAAAGCACCATTTATTTTTCAGCAGGATTCAGCTCCATGCCACACAGCAAAAGTATGCAAAGCATGGTTTCAAAATAAAGGCATAGATGTATACCATGGCCAGGAAACAGCCCTGATCTCAATCCAATTGAAAATTTGTGGCGATGTTTGAAAATTCTTGTACGAAAAAAACGTCCATCCAATAAAAGACAACTTATTGAATCTATAATTGATTCTTGGAATCATGTGATTACGAAAGATGAACTCCAAACACGCGTTCACTTGATGAAAAGACGCTGTAAAGCTGTCTTTAAAAATAAGGGTTATCCTATTAAGTATTGATTGTGTAAGTATCACTTTAAAAAAATGCAAATCTAAGATAGATCTTACTAAAATAAGCGTAACTTTTTTTGTAATACAGATATTTTAATACTGTTTCTGTTATTAAATTCTACATTAAATTACCTTCAATTTGATATATAAACATTTGTATTTAAGTGAAAATTAATATATTCTACAAGCACGCAAAGTTGAAAAACATGAAACTTTCAAAAAATGTCCACACTTTTGGCCACCTCTGTATATATATATATAATATTTTGTGTGCAAGCTTGGCGATAACAGATAGAGATTTAGGGGGGAAATTTTGCAATGCTATCAAAATTGAAAGTCGGTAAGAACAATCAATGGTTTGCCTGATATAGCAAGGTTGTCTGAAGTCGGCATATTGTCCAAGTGTCCGCAGTGAAAATGTGAGCTGATGCGATGGATTCGAAAAACAAATGCCGGAGAATTCAATTTAATTTTGGTAAAAATTACTATAAATACACTTTTAATCTGTATGCATTAGAATTTATTTTGATTTATTCAATTAAATTCATATTTTTCGGTTTTATCAAATAATAAGGTGTGTGTTTTTATATGTATTCCACATTAATATTTAGGTTAGGTTAGGTTAGGTTAGGTTATAATGGTTAGTTGCTTGATACCACTTTGCAATATTTCATTAAATGTGTTCCTAATACTTGAATGCAGAAGAGATGTATTCTGAAAGTAATATTTTAACGTTAGAGCATGAGTTTTTAGGAAACTCTACAGAATTTGATTCAAAGATTAGTTCCCAACTGATTCCTAAATAAGAGAAGTTTTTCCCCAGAAGAATCGTATCGGGTTCTGTGAGAATGAAATAAAACTGCTTCGAGTTCATGTTATAAAAGACCGAAAGAAATTAATTGGAAATTGTTTGATGAAGAACTGAATGTACAAATGTTTTAATTTTTTCATTGGGAATTTCTGGATCAGCAATTTGGAACAATACACTGTTTGGAGTCCATTGTGTGGAATTCCAAATGCAATTCGAAGTGTTTTAGTCTGGATGATTTGCATGCCTTCATATGAGATTCTGGAAACTTGTTGATAATTTGTGTCGCATAGAAAAACAGACCCAAATACAATTATCTGTGAGGATTATAAGAGCTCTAGTCTCTGAAACGTATTGTTTGAATGCGATTCCCTTCAATACATTAATTCTTCTAATAGCTTTATTTCTAATATTATGTCATGACCGAACTTTGCTGATTTCCTTTTGAAAACTGAATATTTAAATATGTTATGGATTCTTCTCACAAAAGGTGAATATCAGCTAATGAAATTTTAGGTCCATTAAGAATATTTTTTATTGGAGAGATCTGTGATACCTTTTTCTGGATAAAGTATCAATTTCTAATATATCCTTCACAGATACACATTTCTGATAGTCTTTATAACTTTTTAATGATATATTCTAGCAGTTGTTGTGCACAGAAAATAGAGATGTCGTCAGCAAACACTAAGTATTTTGCATCGTGTTCAGTTCAGGGGTAGTGTTCACTGAAGAATGGGTGTATATAGATGTGCCGAATGCCAGTTTTATGAGGCGCCATGGAGACATAGTACGTTTGTATCATTTTTTGAAACGAAATATCATGAAGAGGTGAAAAAATGTCATGTCCCAAGTAAGGCTGAGTGATGAGGGAACTTCATCGTCGCAATTTCACCACATATCGATATTTTCCGATATATCATGATATCATTATTTATTTATAGCTATTATAAATTATAAATAGCAACATATTGATTGATCAGAACGACTACAAATAAAAATAAATTCTAATTTATATAATAAAAATGCTTTCTTTTGAATAAAATTAGTCAGAAAATAATTTTGTTAAAACCCCTTTAATAAAGTGTGTCAATGCCAAAGCAATGTCTGCATATTACAATTTATAACACTGCGTTTAAATCGAGCATTTTTATGTATTAGAATATGACAGTATTTATAGAAATATAAACAAGAATTCTGTATGAAGGTGAAAAAGAACGAAGAGCAACAAAAATAAATACTAATCGACAACCAAAACCAATTCAAAAACGTAAATTGTGAATATCGATTTCTTGCATCGCGCTTTATCATGAGCTGCTAAGCGAAAGCGAAAGTATAATGGAATTTCTTTTCTTTTCTTTCTTTTTTTTTATGCGAGTACGCTTATGTGTGAAAATGCGAGCTGCAACTAAAATTCAATTTAATCTGAATTAATCCTTTTTGCCTTTATTTCTGAAGATGGATATATAGCGATTAAACAAAGGACAGACTACAGCCTTCCGATAACCGCAATTATTTTTCCATAATGGTATCATTCAATTAGGGGACAGAAAGTAGTTTATTCCAAAATGACGTACTTAAAACAAGTATTTTTATATATTAGAATATGACAGTATTCATAGAAATATTAACAAAAACTCTGTATGAAGGTGAAAAAGAATGAAGAGCAATAAAAATAAACACTAACCAATAAATGAAACGAAATAGAAAACATAAATTAATTGTGAATATCGATTTATTGTATCGCGATTTATCGTGAACTATTACTCATGATCATGATTTCGATAGATCCATATTTTTCAAAAGCTGGCATTAAAAAATAGATTTTTCCAATTTTTTTCCGATAAATCGAAAATCGCCACAGCCCTAGCCTCAAGCGCCATCTATTTCTAAAGACGAATGTGTACGTGTGTGATGACGCTCTACAGACCAGATCGTTTGACCTACAGCTACCAAATTTGGAGGGTAAAAATGCATTTCGAAGCGATTTTTTTGAAATTTTAATAAATATTTTAACCCTTAACTGGGGAGGTGAAATTTTAGGACTTAAACGGGGCGGTGCGGTCTACGAGACCGCATTTCATTTTCACTCAAATTAAATTTTCTAATGAATGTATTAGTATGAAAAACTACCCATGTATTTTGCAGATATTTTTCTTGATATATAGATATGTTTTAGAAATTTTTCGAAATATATTATCATTGAAAAAAATAAATGCGTTGGAACATATATTTTCTTCTCAAATTACATGTTACAATAAATAATATTCTTGAAAAAGCATATTACTTTTTAAATCATATTTATTTTTACAGTATATGAAGGTATATAGAAGACGATATAATTTAAAATTCAACAATTATATGAAAAATAAAAAAATTGACAATGGCTAAATTTGGCCTTTTTTTTTTTTTTTATCGGCTTGTGTGACTTTCATAGCACGGTTTTCTAGGGCATTTTAAACTTACAGGTTAAAAACTAGTATAAAAATCTACCTATAAATTCTGTATATATATCTCTTGGTATATTAATATATTTTATAAATTTTTCAAAATACATTATCACTGGAAAAATTAATTATGTTTGAGCATACATATAAGAATCAGTTGAATGCGAACTTTCATCGCAAAACTCTTCTGTACAATTATCCTTATCACTAAAATCACTTTCTGCTTCATTTAAAAGTGTCTGGAGCACTGCTTCATAATAGGATCAGTAAACTGGATGATATTCCAGGGCCCAAGTTTTAGCGCCATCTGCTAAGCCTTGTTTATCACTGAGGCATTAACAGAGAAGTGCGGTCTTAGAGACTGCGCTAAAAGAAATAATTGAATTATTTTATAAAACATCCGTTGAAATCGGTTGAAAAAGTGCACGTGTATTGAAGGTCACAAAACAGAAAGCTACAGGGTCAATCCATTCAATTGAGCTAAAAATAGAATAGGAGTGACCAAAAATCCATCGCCAGCGGTCTCAGAGACCGCAAGTCCTCAGTTAAGGGTTAATAAATTAAGCTGAATTCTGCATTTTTTTTTTTTTTTTTTTTTTTTTTTTTTTGCGACAACTTGTGAAAATATTGTTGCACATAAATAGATTTCGTACCTTTTCAAAATTTAAAATGCCTTTTTAATTATAATATTTCAATAACCATGCAAATTTTCCTTGAATTTTGGCATTTTTTAAAAAATATGTTTTTGCCTAGATTCTAATAATAGATTAGATTGGCGCTCCGAAGTTCAAACCTTTTTCATTGTTTAAGTTCAAACCTTTTTCATTGTTTAATCAGCTATCTGATTGCATGATTTTCTTCCAATGGCTAAAGTTAAAGAAGTAGGATTTTGTTTAGTATCTATGTAATTTACGAGTCTTGTAAACAAATGAAGTTATAATACCGCAAAATTTAGTAGATAGATCAATTGCTTACTTATGTTTATAGCAGTGCTATGATGTCATGGATTGATCACCATTAGAAAAGTTCATGTACACATTGAATATAATGTTTGTAAGACAGTTTAAATAACACGACTTTAATGCCTGACAATTTGGTGGAATCATGAACTAGAAAATATAACTGTTATTGTTGTTTCGACTGGCACTTGTCATAGACAAGCCCGCTGACGAAGTCGGCGATTTTAAGCCGAGAGAGAGTCTCTTGTTTTTCAGTAGCGCCATCTAGGGCCAAGAATGCGTCTTAGCTACTCACGCGTCACAACCCTTTTTACGGGGCGGACTTCATTCATGCATTTCATTCACAGATCATAATTTAGACCTGAATAGAAAATATATCAGGATATACTGGATCAGGGGTGATCGTTCTCTAATTCAGGTCTAAATTACGATTTGTGGATGAGTGAATGAAATGAATGAATGAAGTTCGCCCCGTAAAAAGGGTTGTGACGTGTGTGTAGCTAAGTTGTAATCTTGGCCCTAGATGGCGCTACTGAAAAATCAAGAGACACACCTTTGGCTTAAAATCACTGACTTCTAAAGTCAGTGGGCTGTCTTTGAAAAGTGCCATTAGAAACAACAACAATTTTTAGATACCTACTATATCACCTTTTTAAATTTGTCTCCAAGAACCATTTGAACAGAACATAATTGAATTATGTTAAATAAAAATATAAATTTCAAACCTTTGATCATTTCAATTAATAAATAACATGATATTCTAATACATTTAGAATAATTTATTAGTTATAACGCAAAATTAATAGCAACGCAAAAATTGCTTTTCAGTTTTTAAAATACTCTGTTGAAAGTGGTGATAAATAATAAAATTTAAAATTAAGTAAAATTATTACAAGTATTTATAAACTAATTAGAAATAAAATAAGAAATCAAAATAAATTTTTCTAGGATTTTTCTCAAGAAAATACTTTAATTATTTTAGTTATGTAAATATTATTTAATTGTTCTTGTTCAAAGCACACAAAAGCTATATTATTTAATCAGATATTCTGCTACAAAAGTTTACTTTTGCAAGATAGAAAATTACCTTTCTGCTAATGAGTTCATTATGAGGAGAATCAACAAAATTTTCAAAATTATTTCGACATAAGAAAACGCTGATGATAGCACTTTCGAAGCTTTATGCGTTTCAATTAGTTTACTAAATTTTTCTTTGTCGCCTTTTACAAGCAATAAGAACTACTCTAATTTGTTGTTAAATACTGTAGTAACTTTGATAAAGAGATTTTAGTTTATCAAGACAAATGTTCTACACTTCGCTAGACGTATTAAAATTAAAATAATAAAAAATATTTTGAACACTTTTAAATTATGCTCATAATTTATTTTTTCCCTTCCTAAAACGTTCTGCAATTAAAGTGTTACAAATAACAATAAAATTGTTATAAATCATGATAGGAAGACGAATTTTCAATACACATTTTCTTCCGTGTATGTCTTTGAGGAATACGATCCTTGAAAGTTAAAGTCTTTAAGGATCTCGCCAGTTATTCTACATTTCAAAATTCATTTTGGAGCCGACCGATAAAATGTTCTAATGATTTTAATAAGGAACATTTATGAAAAAGTGTGTTTGCAACTGATTGTATGCTAATTAATTTGTTTCATTTGTTCTCAATGAATGACATTTCCATTTACTATCATGAATACCGTTTTATATTTTCTTGCTAACTTCCTTCTTTTTTTTAAACATTTTTTTAAAGTAAACCTGCATCTTCAGTTGCAGTAGATTTTTTAAAAAAATTCTGATGCTTTTATTTCTGATAAAGCTCCTATTATACTGTTAAAATGACTTTTAAAACAATCAGCCATCGCCCAACGTCTTGTATTAGATAGTTTCATTATAGTATGTGAATTTTCGAAATTCTCCAGATTTCCATTCAATATTTGGTAGCGTTGAAATGGATGTAGGGAGAAAAAAAAAAAGAAAGAAAGAAAAAAGATTTTCTGTACAAACGTAAAATATTTCATTGCTACATTACAGGTCTCTGCAGCAAAATCAAGAACTAAATTTAAAGAAAGAACAGCATAAGGAATAAAACTTTCATTTGGGCTGTATTCTTTAATTCGTGTTTGAACTCCCAGGTATTTCCCAGCTATATTTAATGCATTGTCGAAACTTTTGTCATCTACGACATTTAGTGTCTTAACTACTTCTTTTACAGAGTGCAAATATATTGAGTTGAGTTGTTCAAATTAAAACACGTACGGGACTGATTGGGGATTCCAATTAAGCGAACCCTCTCTAGCTCTGTCCTCTCTATGAGTCTTCTAAAGAAATTTATATATAAATCAAAAATTTTGAGTAAAAAATTTCTTTCAAAAAATTTTTTTTGAGAGAGGGTGTGGGGATTAAACCAAATCTTCTTATTACGAATGTTTCGGCAATTCCACTGTACAAAATGCATACTCGCCTAATATAATTAGACCTAAAAGTATTGAAAAGAAATAACATTCAAACGATTTCTTAACTTGTTTTATAAAAAGATTAATAATAAGTAACTGAAAAATAAAGACCATGAGCAAGGATCTTTTTTTAATAACTACTAATTAATTGCATTAGAACATCCCTGTAATATTACAAGAGCTAATAGTCAATGAAGTTTCGTCTATCTCATTTTTGACCAAGGAATACTTTTTCTTCCTCAAAGGAGACAATTGCTGACTTAAAAGTTTTAAGTCAAGACTGCCGCTAAATTTATGAAGAATATATTCAGTTCAGATGCTTTATGAAAACTTCCATAAACATGACTGCTGTTCAGTCCATAAAATTAAGCTCTGAGCCAAATGTTAGAATTTATCATTCAAATTTTCACTTCTTTGAATTGTGGCCAAGTCAGTTTTAACAGCTTGAGAATATCTTGCTGTTGCAAATATTTTTGAAATTTTCATCGGTCTTCACTAGTTGCCATATGTTCTTTGCTTTTCAGATTTAAAATCGCTTGTTCACGAATAAAGAAATGGCCAGAAAGGAATGTAGACTTATGCTGGCCAACACAGTTATGGTATATTTCAGGATGTGTGCATGTGAAACATCACAGAATGAACTAACGGGATTTTTATAGCAAACCCTATTTGGCTGGCGCGGATTAAAAGCTATCCGCGCTCTTATGTCCACACATCTGGCGAGACAATCCCATTCAAAACTAGCTACGCTGATTCCAAGGAAAAAGAAAACGCGCGCTTCAAACGTCGGAAATCAGTGACTGATGCAAATGATTTTACTCAATATTTTTAATTTAATAATATGATATTTTTGTACTTTTTAGCGTTTTTATATCTAATAAACTTCCTGAATTTCTCTGCTTTTGAAATTATTTATTGGTCTGATTTTTGCCCCCGTGCTTTCGTCAGAGCTTAATTCTTCTACGTTTCAAATTGATTTTTTTCATTCATTTTAATTTCTTTTTTCAAAATGAGATGGATATATATTTCCTGTGAACAAGATTGCGATGCAGAACAATGCAATATACGTTTAACAGGTTCTTGAGGTCCCTTAAGTCTTATTCATTACATGTCTACATTTAATAATATGGTGTATTTTACATACTCGTTTGAAAACAAATTTTTCTTCCTCTGTCGAAGGAAAGCAAAAAACTAAGTTTTATTTAATATATCATTGTAGATTTGAATAATATTTGACCGAAAATATTCCATGGAATTACTTTTCTAAATACAAATTTAGCATCATATTCATTTATTTATTAAATAAACAACATAATAATTTCGCTGCTTTCACTTAAATTAAAAGTAAAATTTTCAATTTTTTAACTAAATTTTTTTATTGTTTAAAATTTTAAAAAAATGCTTCAATCCTAATGTTTGATTTTCATTTTTTCCCCCTTGGCAATGACTGTGATATTAGATTACTGAATGATTTTCATAAAATTAATCAATATAATTTGATAATTCCAATGAAAATAAAGCATTAAATCCAAGAAGTATATTTCATTTGATTTCTATTCAAAAGCATAAGTCATCACATTTGGAAAGAAAAAAAAAAGTAATTGCACTCGGTAAAAGAAATAATTTAGTCACTAAATGTTGTAGATAACAAAGTTTAGACAATGCATCAAAAACAGGAGAGAAATATTTGGATATTCAAGAACAATTTAAATCACACAGCCCGAATGCAAAATTTTATACATCGTGCAGCTCTTTCTTTAAATTCAGTTCGCAATTTCGCCACGATAATTCAATCTAGAATAAAAAAATATTCATTTTTTTTTTTATTTTAATATATCTAGAAAGACAAGAACACTTTTTTTTTTAATAAATTAAGATCTATTTATCAAAGTGGTGTAGATGCTGTAGTATTTGACGAAGAGTCAGAGCAGTTATCATGGCTTATAAAAGGCGATAGAGAAATATTTAGTAACCTACTTGAAATATAAGTCCCGCCAATGCTACCATCTGCGGTTTCTAAAATCGGAATGATTTTGAAGAATTTGTTGACTCTCTCCATAATGTATTCATCAGCAGTGAGAAAATTTTCTCTCTTGAAAGGAGTAAAAAGTTATTGCAGAAGTACAAAATCAGGAGACAATTTAAATAGCATGATTCTATTAATGCAGAATAAGAACAATAAAATAACATTGATATATCTAAAATTACATATTTTCTAGAGAAAAAAATTGCTATCTCAATTTCATAATTTATTTGTAATTAGTTTATTAATACATGCAATATTTTTCTTCGAAACATAGTGAATACTAGTTATTATTATTATTATTTAGCACCAATTTAACAAAATGCATCAAAAGATCAGAGTGCATCAAAAACTGAAAAGCAATTTTCGTATTGATTATAATTAATAAATATTTCAAAAAATATTAGAACTTAATGTTGTGTTTTATTAATTGAAATGGTCAATGAAATTTATATCCTTATATAACAGAACTCAGTTTCATTTATCATGTTTTATTCAAATAGTTCTTTGAGACATATTAAAAGACAATATTTTAGGTATCTGAAAATTTGTTTATTGATAATAATTAGTTAAAGTAATATAGTTTAACTTTTTTTTTTAATAATCTGAGCGAAATGATAAGAATTTGGTAACAGTCTTACGTTTGTTTTAAAGTACTTTTTATACATGCGCTCCTTTTGTTCATAATTCCCTGTCTCTAAAATTTTTAAACGATTGAAAAAGAAAGAAGAAAAAAAAAAAAAAAAAAAAAAAAAAACCAATGTTTTATCTTAGATTATGCCTTTTAAAAGAAAGAATGAAAAAAGGAAAAGATATATCAACTATACAAACACGAAGATTTAAATCTTGCGATTGTCGTTTTTATCATTATTACTTTATCATATTTTAATCAAATTAATTATCATTTTAAACTTAATACGTCTTTGAATATAATATTTATTTTATTTATATATTTAATATATATTTATAATATTTATTTTATTCGATAATTATAATCAAAATCATTTTGCTAGGAAAAAACATTTCTTTTATATAATGAATAATAAGCTAGTTAGATAATACTTAATATCAATATTTATAGTTGTGAATTGCAGGTATAAATTTTATTAACTTGTCTACTGATTTCAAAGTATTAATTGTCAACAAAGATTAATAAACTTGGTAATTAAAATAAAACAATAGATAAATTATAAATCAAAATTATTATAAATAAAAAGTTATTGTGAATTAAAATGTATGAAATTAATTTAAAACATTGTATCCGAGAAGACGAAATTTAAAAGTTTATATGGGTGATTTTTTCACAGCCCAAGATCTTAAGCACTGGGGGCTCCACCCCTGCTCATAGGGTGCAAAAAACTAACGCATTTTGTGCAATCACGGTCGACCAAGAAATAACTGAATGTGGATAGGAGTAAACCACATTTTAATTGTTTCTGATAATATAATTCCAAAAATTTTAATTGAAACGAAAATGTGTTTCTTTTCAAGTTTCACGTTTCATTCAATTCAGAACGTTTCCTTTCTATGACTTCTAAGACATCCGATGTACACAATTCTTTTGCTAAATCTCC
>JAPMOR010008427.1:338260-457611 GCA_026543865.1 Argiope aurantia | reverse complement strand
TGTACACAATTCTTTTGCGAAATCTCCCACTGTAGTGATAACTGGAACATCATACAACAAGAAACGTGAACTGATATTTTCCTAAGTAATATCTGTGTTGACAAGGACGTCTGAAATTTTGTCTAAAGAAAGTAAACGTGCTTCATAAACAGAATCTTCATTTCAAAAAAAGACTATCCTTTCTTGTATGCAACAAGTTTATATTAGCCGTAAATCTAACTACTTTCTCTTAATTTCTTTTTATAATATGATAGCGTTTGGACATGTTAATCGATCTTTCCATCCACATTAGATAAGACAACGTTGATTTCGTGAAATTTCTGACTAACGTGCAAAAGAAATTTTTTTTAGCTGGTTTTCCGTTTTCATAATAAAATTACAAAAAGCAGAATTCCTTATTGAATTAAATTTAAATTCATTTCGAGGATTAATGTCCTTTAGGCATTCTGCATAAAAAAAAAATGAAATTTGCTTTCCAACTTAATAACGACATTACTTTTAAAAAATAAAAAGGGTGACTGTCCCATATTTAAGTGAATCAGAAGAAATTAAACAAGGAAAGAAACACACATTATTTGCCCAACTATGATGAAAAAATAGGGGGGAGGAGATTCAAATTTAGTATTTCTAATCCTAAATAAAAATGGTGAATTCTAAAAAAAATAAATAAAAAGGGTGAATTCTAAAAAAAATAAATAAAAAGGGTGAATTCTAAAGAAATAAATAAAAAGGATGAATTCTAAAAAAAAAAAAAAAGGGTAATTGACCCAGATTTGAGTGAATTAGAAGAAATTAAACAAGGAAAGAAACACAGATTATTTGCCCAACTAAGACGAAATAAATAGGGGGGGGGGGGGGAGATTCGAATTTAGTATTCTAAGCCAGTCGCACACAAACGAAAAAAAACTGAAAATTATTTCTGGTATTTTTGGGAATAACTATAACTTTTTGTAAAGTCTTATAAAACGTATTATTAGACATAATTTCAGAAAAACGGAATTGAATAAAATAAATAATTACATAACTTTTGCACATTTCCTTACCAATAAGATGAAAGCAAATATCAGAGAAGTATTCAGACAGTGAGAGAAATTAAAGTCTTTTGGCAATAATTCAAAGGAAATGAAATGCTTACTTGCTTTAAAGTACGGCAATCCTTTGATTAATCAGTCCTAGTATATGTTGATGAACTTATTTACACTCTGCATTTGTGAACACGGGATAACAGCCATTATTGGGATAACAACATAAATCCCTAACTCATCACACTTTCAAGTTTAATCAGTAGTAATAATAAGAACCGGAAAGTATTTTGTAACGTGAAACATCGATTGAAAGAAACCAAAAATTAAAAATGAAATGAAAAAAAAACCTCCTTGTACACCACTATAAAAATAGAAAATCTATTTAAAAAATACGTGATATTTTAAAAATAAGTAAATCAAAAGTATTGATTATAATTTTTAAATACAAGAAAATTGGCTCTATCGAAAACAAAGCACAGACAGTATGGTAAGTAATTTTCACTCATAAACAGAGGTGGTCTGTTAAAAAAAAATTCACTATCAATCCGAAGGTAAGTGCTGTTAAATCATCTTGAAGCTTACTGATTGTGAAGCTAAAAAATGTTTCAGGTAAACATCTCATCCTCAAACTGTAAGATACATACTGAGCAATCAATATTTTCATGAGTTGCTAGAAAGAAACCATTTATTAGTAAATTTATTTATTACACAAATCTGCCAAAAACACACACACGAGAGAGGGGAGAGAGAGAGAGAGAGTAGGAAATCTAACATTGATCTTAAACCAAGAAATCTTCGTCGTGCTCAATGGAACATGGTGCAAGTAATCAACTTGCCTAGGAAGGCACGAGTACCTTTGGGACAGGATACCTAGAATTAACTGACAGCAAAGTCAAAAAATATGATTACTTAGATATTCTTAAAAGAAATATAAAACAAAGTGCTCAAAAAATGGAAATTTCGGCAAACTCTATATAGACATCGATACGAAGCATACACGTTATTTTGTAGGTTATGAGCTCTCTGTCATTGTCCTATTTTCATTAAAACGCCAGCCCAAAGTCCCAACCTTAATCTTATATAACATTTATAAGTTTATGTACAACAAATGTGCATGAAAGTAATATTACGATCAAAAATATCCCGAAAGAAAAACTAATTGAAACATGAAGAAATATTGATCCACATATATGAAGCAATTATTCAATTAAATATCAAGAAAATAAAAAATAAAAAAAAGGTAATAGAAAAAATCAGGATCGATCAATAAAATATTAAAATAGTGCCTTCAAGCAGTAAAGGTTTTTTTTTTTTTGTTAATTAATTTGTAACTGGCCGAATACTTTTTTGGACTGAAAATATGCCGTGAAAGTACAATAGCGTTATTTACACTTTAATTTTTAAGTTTAAGAAAACTATTTCAGTACCATATGTATTTCCACACCTAATAGGATTTAAAGACGATATTCGTTTCACAATATGTATTTTTATATTTTTTATTTGATAAAGTGTTATTCCTCTCGGGTGTCTGAATATTTGTTTTGGTGATTGTTAAGTAAAATTTTTGTGTCAATATAAATATAGGAATAACATACAAGAAAATGATCGACTTAAGTATAACAAAAAAATTTTAATAGCTTTACTGATTTCGCAGAATCCAATTTTAAATATTAAGGTTTCATACATGATAATAGGAAAACTCAGGTGAAGGAGAAAGAAAAATAAAGGTTTGAAATTTGAAAGTCACAGAATGTCTATTTAAATTTTGTTCTCACTATCGCTTAAAAAACAAATGTGAATATCATTTAAGTGAACTAAGGGATTTAAAAATTACTCTCAGGGGGTCACTGAAGACACAAAGTAAGGATAAATCTAAATAATGAATAGATCCAATCCAGAAAAGTGTAATTTTTCCCCCCATTAAATTAACCAAAATAAATTCAAAATATAAAAAATATCTTTACATTTTTACAGGAAATTCAAGAGACCCCAGAAATGTCAAAGAATCGGAGTTAATTGTCAATGAATTGGGAGATAAAAACGTTCCAATTAAGCAATTATCACAGTAAATTGAATCTTTTGACTAATTTCTCAGAATTGAAGAGTACCTGGGTAAATTTTAAGAACCCGTGGAGGCATTATCGATCGCAATGTTGTTTTCGGATGTGGGGCTCTGCGCCTATCCAATCATTGCGAGAAACCTGTGTTGACGTATCTTAGGTCTCTAGGCTCTCAACCAATCACAGTTCAGCAATAGCCTTGACGTAGTTTAGGTGGCGAGAGCGAGGAAGAAGGATTTATTTCTGGCATATGAGCTCCAGCAACAGCAGCTGGGGAAGCATTTCCCGGGTGTCAAGTCGCCATAAGTTGCAACGTGAAAGATCGAAGCCGTACTGTGTTGTGATGTTGAGAAATCAAACTATACTTTAAACAATTCAATATTTACATAAGGCTTTTCTATATTAATCCATATTTTTTCGATGATTTATCGTAGGTCTCTGAGTAAGAGCTTTCTGTACACCTGATTTCTGTTTCAGTCATGTTCCCTGGAAGACATATAATTTGACAACTCAAAGCTATTTTGGTAATATACCAGACCACGCTGTGGTGACTACTCCTAAAAGTTGAAACGGGAATTAACACAGACAATTAACTGGACGTATGTATGACAACAGAGCTTTCAGTTTACAATAAAGACTGGTGGAAGTGAATCTACAGAGCAGGCCGGCGTCCAATTGCCCTCATCTACTTTTTTACAGTGACATTTTGTGACTTAAGGAAAATCTCTTCATCAGTTCGCAGTGACAAAAAGCATTTTTTCTCAATACATTCTTTTGGTGTCAGAGAATTGCGATCTCCAAAAATTCTTTGCTCTTCATTTCAAGGGGGAAAAATTGTTTACATCTGAAACAGAAGGTAGGCACTGTATTTTTCAATCTTTCATTTATATTAAGAAACCTTTCTGAAGAATTTTTAAAAAAATTTTCTCAATCAATTTATATGCAAATATTTTTTTAAGAATTATCTTTGATATTTATTTCTTCGACTATTAGTGAGTTTTGACTAATTCACGGTTAAAAACACTTCTTTTTATAAAAAGAATAGCTTGTATGTCAGAAAATTGATGACTTAAAATATTCCACATACTGTAAACATACTAGAATCATCCACTTTAACATTAATCCACTTTAATTATAATTGTGGAATTTTAGAATGCTTAGAGTTAAGAAATTTCAAGTCATTTTGAACTTTAAAAAAAAAACAGAATAAATACATTAGCAAATTTTAAAATCACCATTACTTATAAAATGTTCAATATTTATTATTATTTTTTTTTGTCTCAAAAACAATAAACCAGTAACTTAATTACAAACAAACATAAAATTGTAAGAATTAAAATTATTATAACTTTATATTTCTAAAGAGTGATTTCTAACTTTTTTGTGAACTACTGTATTTATTTATTAATATTATATATATATATATATATATATATATATACAACCAATATAAATTGCAGATTTATCAATATACAAGTGATAAAATTAAGTACTGTAATTCACAAACAACTTAAGATTATTTCTTCCAAATTATTTCCATATTTTTATATCTTTCTTGCATTTTCTTTCTTCTCTTCTTTTCATATGTTTTTCTGGTTTTAGCTCATTTAATATATTTCATATCTTATTTGTACTCGCTGATTCTGGTATATTTTATAAAGATTTTTACTTTTGAGAAAACAGCTGCTGGCTGTCAATTTGACAAACATTCTTTATTATTTTGTTATGGTCTATTACCTACAAATATTACCGCTTTGCATCTCAATCCTATCTTTATTTGGTCTACCTTACGTTAACAGCATTATCATATGTAATAATTTTTAATGACTTCTCTGCCACCTACCCTCCTGGTACATGTTTGTAAAGTACTGTAAATTCTTGGAACAGAAAAAGAAAAAAAATTATTCGGAAATCAATATAAATATGAACTGCTTCAAAAGTAAGAAAGAAAAGGCATTTCTGATTTACAGAGTTTTCATGCATTGTGAGAGCTCTTACAAGATTTCTCTTCAGAAAAGACTTTCGGTGGCCAGTCATGAATAGCAAATAAAATATCATATAATATACAACAAAAGTATAAAACAGCATCATTTGTAACAGAGTGAATGAACCAGCTTCTCTCAACAACTTCACTATTGCTCAACACTTCTGAATAATGCAAGAGCAAAAATCTATGCCTTCCTTTATTAACAGAAAACTCGAATCCCGGACTCTCTCAATCAATATTTGACAGATTTCAGATGGAATCCAGAAAGGTTTCCATAATGCAAGATTATAAGGAATTTCTTTTAATATCTGCTAGCTGCCACTGCTGCTGCTACCTACCTGGTTTTTGATGAACTTCTGGTAGCGTTATTTTTCCATTCCTTCTGGGAGTAATAGAACAAGCACTGAATTTTCATTTGTCAAATTCAAACCACCTGCTGTTGATAAGAATACTTACTGTTCATTTAAAAAGGCTTTTGGACAAAGAATTCCTTCATAAGCCAGCTTAGTTTTCTTTTCCGATTTTCTACATTTTTATGTTGATTTTTCCCTTTTCTGTTCTATACTGTAATAAAAAATTTTATAAGAATTTACAGTACCTCGCAAACATGCGCCAGAGGGAGGTCATTGAAAAGGATTAAATATAATGATGTTTATAGTGCTTTTAATGTAGAATAGACGAAATAAGGATAGAATTCAGTTGCAAAGCATCAGCTGGATAACATACTATAATAAAAAAAGAATACTATAATAAAAAAATATTTATCAATTTGACAGCTAGCAGCTGTCTTGACATGTGCGTTTCTTTTGCCTCTCAAATATAAACACCTTTATAAAACATACTAGAATAAATGTATAAATGAAATTTGAAATGCATTTATTGAATTCAGAATTTAGTGCAAGAACTGGATATTCAATTAAAGCAGAAAAAATCACTGACACTGATTATCAATGAATTATGTATATGGAGAGGAGTTCAAACAAAATTCTCTCAATATTTAAACTACTAGGCCTCGTAGTGTTCAGCTTTCCATGGAACAGCTGAACATTTGTTTCAACATAGCAATAGAAGCTTCCTAAAAGTTTGTACATTTGCTGTTTGAGTTTCATCCTTTTATGGAAGAAATATCAGGAACGTTCAACACGAGTCTGATAAATGATCTGTGACTTGTCTAAGCAGCAGTCACTAATATAATATGCAGTCACTAAGCTAATATGCAGGATGAATTGATAAATTTGATGGGAAGCATAATTTTAAGTAAAATTCTTAACATAACAAAAAATTGCTAAATATTTTTGATAACCCCCATATGCAATCATTATTAATAAGGTGCTCAATAATGTTTTTAATTCCATTCAAAATAAATATGAAACTGAAGAATTCTTTATTTTTTTAAAGTTAGTGATACAACCAGAGAGGATTCAACGTAGCTTATTGTAACAAATTGGGAAAAGTTAGGTTTTGAGCTTTGAATTAAAATATCTAATAAGACAAAACTATGACAACAGAGCTGATGTGAAAGAAGTAAGAAAAGGTGTAAAAAAAAAAAAAGTACTTATGTAGTATGCACATACCATTCTTTAAAACTAGTAGCAAATAAGGGAACATCTTCTATAGTCACAACTTGTTACATATTTTATTTCTGATTTGAAAAAGCATTAAGAAATATTAAAAAACATGTTTTATAATTAATTCTAAAACTATTAAGTGTTAATTGGTAGTCAAGCAGAGTAGATGCATTAGAACCTTGACAATTTCAGCTTTTCGAAATATATGATGAATCATTTCAAATAACAGAAAAGTCAAGAGATGCAGAAATAAAGTTAAAGCTAGATGATTAGCAGAACATATTAAATTACAAGTTCATATGTTGAAGTGTGGGAAAAAAAGAAAAGAAAAAGAAACTATTTGAAATAAGGATCAAAATAAAAGGAAGTATGTCTATATCTGTAATAGTTTCTCAGTGCAAGACTTTGTGAACCCTCTGTATTTTTATATAATTCTGTCAGTGTTTGTTCTCGGCATATGAGATGGAGTAAGGCTGAATATACTTTCATATCTCAAATGAAGATTTTAACGCAGTATATCCAGTACATCATCATATTCAAAACAGAAATCTTATCAGTATCAAATTGTCATGTGTTGACAAATATAAACATTTGATTAATTATTATTACTTAATTTAGAATGCGCGAACTTTGAAAAGCTAAAAAATTTTCCTTTTCTAGAAAAGACATACATATTATGAAGTACCGTCGAATTCAAAATATCTGAGATTTGAAGTGAAGTAAAAATGCTGCTCTAAAATTAAAAATGTGCCTTTCCCTAATTTTTAGCTATACAGAAAACGTATTATTAGATCATTGTGCCATAAATACATCCTTTGAAATTTGATTTATTTTAATAAACTAGAGAGTTCCACCATTTCCTTGAATTATTTAGTATATATCAAATAATTCATTTCTTTCCCCACAGTAATGGTTTAAAACATACTATTTCAGAAGTAAAATAAAAATATTTCATATAGTGCCTTTCTCAGTGTTTTTCAGGAAAAGTATGTAATGCAATAGTTCTTATAATAGTTATTTTTTTATTGTTACTTTCACTTTTTCTTTCTTTATTTTTTCCCCAGATGACGGAAGAAAAATTGTCTGGATATAAGAATTTATTGAAAAAAAGAAAACAAAAGGAAGACTTCATAAACCATAAAATTACTCAGTTTTTAAAAACGAGAGAATGCCAATGCCTCGGTTACTACTGGAATTACCGCAGGAACCTAGCAGCTTGAAAGAATCCAGGAATTATCGTCACCTTCAATAGGGCCGATCGGAACATCCGAAGAAATAAATGGTAAAATCTATAATTGCTGCAATAGGTACGTATTTGCCAATCCCTGATGATCCTGATTAACGACCAAGTCCATTATTAACATCCCATGTACAAGCCTTAATAGAGGTCCAGGGTATTATCAAAACCTGGATTCCAATTTTAACAACCCAAACGGAAGTAAAAAATTGACATTAATTAAAATTAAATCAATTAAATTTCTTGACATCAATTAAATTTCTTGAAATATATAGTATCTTGTCAAACAACGTGACTTAAAAGGGTTTCGTTAATATATCCTGCTGAAAAATTTATGTTTATTGTTATTGTTGTAAAGTTTTTTACGATTTTAGCTAAGTTGAGTAGTTCTGAATTTAATAATTGGAACCTCTTAAATGAGCACTTAAAACTTGATGGAGGGGAAAAAAAAAAAAAAAAAGTGTATTTCCGGAATCCATATGTTTAACTGGATTTCTAAGATTATAAAAGGATAAAACTGCTAAATAAGAATTTCAAAATTATTAAAACGATAAACAGAGTATTGGCGCGATATTACTGAAATAATAATTTTTGTCATTCAGTTTTCAATTGAATAAAACTTAGCCTTTCGTGGTTTCAGTAATAAATTATGCAAAAGAAATACTGTTCGTTTCAGGATCTCAAGACCAGTACTTTCGGACGATTTAACTCCGCAAAGGGGCGATATGCAGTGAGGTATTCTCGTCTCTGGAATTCTTTGTTAGGCCTTGGCTCACAGCCCGTTAGACACACTTTCTTTCACCCTACCCCTATTTTGGCGAACTAAACACCTCCTAGTGCATGTGCAAAAGTCACCGTGCCTTCCAAATTGGTAAAATAACACTTATCGTTATAGGCATCAGAGGAATGTTGTGGTGTTTATGCGCAAAAGCTGGGCGAGTTTCCGTATCCGAGAATCGACAACATTGGTAATTTTAAAAAATTGTATAGAAATTATGGTAATATCTGTATGGTATATGGTAATATCTGTATAATATATAGGGCAAAATTTGACCCTATCATATCTGTACATATTAAAAGAGCTAAAAAATATGATCTATCATCTTGGAGATAAAATTCAAAATGAAACTATTATGTATGTGTTATTAGATGTTTATATAAAAGAAATAATTTTATTTAAGATCAAATAGGCTATGCATTTTTCAATTTTACTAAATTGTATCCTGGTATCAAGAAGAGATAGCAGTCTGTATGAGGTATCTTAATTTAGAAAATATAGAAGTGAATATTGAAGGAAGGTTTTTAGTATTTTGTTCTGCAACAGATATGACCGGTGAAGGACTAACAACATTCTTATTAAAGGTTTTGAAGAAAAATGGTATAGTTATTATTAAATTACGATGTCGGAGATACGACAATAGTTCAAACATGAAAGGTAAACATAGTGGCGAGCAAAATGCAATTTTGGATATCATACCCTGCATTAACTAAACGACAGTCTGTTTCATAACGATATGTTTCATATTTAACATTTAAACCTTTTTTGAACTTATGGTCGAACCAGATTGATGCAATAACCCCGTGGGATAGGTTTTAAAAAACTCAATAAAATAAATGGAAAAAAAAATTGATAATACCGCTATTTTTGAACAATTTTTTTTAATTTATTGTAAGGGGTCTAAACATTAAATTATGATTAAAGATTTCTGCTTATAAAAGTTGATAATTAACTTTATCACAAAACAATTTTTTTATGTTAAAACGCTTCTTTTTTTATTTATTGAAATTTTTAAAAACCTTGTGAAATTAACGGTAGATAATCTCGGTCACATTTAATGATATTATATAAAATATTCTTTGTGCCACTCCTGAAAGCTTTATTGTCGCTTGAACTAGCCATATAAACGACCATTACGCAATTTTGAATTAAAATAGAATAGTACGTACGGTCAGAAACAACAGGGCAAGAAAGAAAAAAAAAAAAATGAACGAAGAGTATTTAATGGGACGGAAATCTTCAAAGAATACGAAGAATCCCAAAAATGCCCTCATCCTTCCATGTCTCATCCCTTAGCGAGGTAGAATCAACCAAAAAAGGTTGTCTCGGGATACTGAAATGAACAGTATGCAAGTCTTTAACAAAATTCTGGAAGAAATGTAGCATCGCAGGTTAACTGAATAGTTTTTTTAGTTATTTTAAATAGTTTTTTTTCCCCTCCTCCTAGGTGCAGTATTAGCCAAAGTGATATAGGTGGCCTAAACATCAATAACTGAAAATGGCATCTATGAAAGAAATTCTGCGATTTTACGAGAATAGATCGCCGATTAGAAGGCAAAGAAGAATTGAGAATGGTTATGGATGCCACCCTCAGCATGTTAACAGCATCAAGTGGTATGACAGATTTATTGAGACAAGCAGGTTGAAACTCTTTAAGTTATATCATTGCCAAATATTTAACTCACTCCTTTGCTAACATTCATACAGGGTGTGCAGTCTTGAATTGATAGAGAATATTTATTAAAAAATATTTTCAGATATATAAATACTTCAACTTTTTTATTTTAACCCTCATTTTAAACAGTTTTTTTCCCTCCTCCTCCTCCTAGGTGCAGTATTAGCCAAAGTGATGTAGATGGCCTAAACCTCAATAACTGAAAATGGCAACTATGAAAGAAAACACTCAGTGGATTCTGCGATTTCACGAGGCAAAGGAGCATTAGCAGACAAAGAAGAATAGAAAATGGTTATGGATGCCACCCTCAGCATGCTAACAGCATCAAGCGTTGGTATGACAGGTTTATTGAGACAAGCAGGGCTGATGATCTTCCAAGAAGTGGCAAGGCTACCGTGAATCATGAGACGACAAAGCCTCTACGCGAAACGTTTGCACGAAGTCCTCGCATACAAATTCGTCGAGCCTCAAAGGAACTTGCCGTTCCTCAGAACATTTTTTTTTTTCTTTACAGAAACATTGTTTGCTTGCTTATAAAATGCAAACTGTTCAAGTCTTCAAACCAAATGGCAGCACTCAAGCCTTTACTGTGGAGATTCTCGACCGCTTTGATAATGGTAATGACTACTTTAGGTGCGTATGTTTTTCGGATGAGGCTGCTTTGCATTAATCAGGCAAGATGAATAAAAACAATATTCGGATATGAGGTTCTGAAAGCCCGCATGTTGTGGTTCACATGAAAGGGACGCTGCGAAGGTTAATGTTTTGTGTGATTAAGAAGGTTCAACATGAGTCTATATATTAGAACATTCAACACGAGTCTGATAAATGGTTTGTGACTAAAATACGAGATAAATTGATAGGAAACAATTTTAAGTAAAATTCTTAACATAACAAACCAGATGCAATCATTATTAATAACGTGCTCAATAATTAGTTGTTTTTAATTCCACCCAAAATAATTATGAAATTGAAGAATTATTTTTTTAAACTAGTGATACTACAACCAGAGAGGATTCAACATAGCTTATTGTAAAAAAATTGGAAAAGTTGGTTTTGAGGATTGAGTTAAAATGGTTTATAACACAAAACTATGACAACAGAGCTAATGTGAAAGAGGTAAGAAAAAGTGTAAAATTAGATGAATAATCGAGAGTGGTTATGCAGTCTGCACATGCCATTCTTTAAACCTAGTAGTAAATGATAGAACATCTTCTATAGATACAACTTGTTACACATTTTATTTCTGGTTTGAAAAAAGAATTGTAAAAAATTTAAAAAATGTTTTTTAATTAATTTAAAAACTATTGAGGGTTTATACATTAGAACCTTGACAATTTTAGCTTTATGAAATCTGTGATGCATCATTTGAAATAACAGAAGAGTCTACAGAGATGCAGAAACAAAGTTAAAGTAAGATGGTTAGCATAAAGTATTAAATTATACGTTTATATGTAGTGCACTTTTTTACCGTGATATTTCAACTGAAACAAATCTAAACTAAAAAGCTATTACAATCTGTAACAATCAATTCATCAGATTGCTAATGATATAGCACGACTACATCAAACCAATTTGCAAGTTATCAGAAACCACACAAAAAGTGCAAAAAAAGACAATTTGGATATGAGCTTATGAAAATTGCTGCTAAAGAGATAGCAGAGAATTTTGATTGTAGTACAGAATTTCTTAGTAACATTGAAATTAAAGCAAGAGGGGGGCATCAATTTCACTATGATGTTGTTGATGTATCCTTAACAGAGGAAAGTAAATTTAAAATAAGCTTTTTCAACTGTATTATGGGCATTACCAGAATGAAGTTCCGTGCTTTTGGATATTCGTAACAAGCATTTCCAATTTTTGACATTTTAAAATTAAAGGATATAGATGGAAAAAAAAAATTATTGCACATGCCAGTTAATAATTTCGGTTGAAAATGAATAGGATATAAATTGCAAGAAGAATTATGTCAAAAAACTGAATGTTATCATATTCTGTGAAACCTTTGGGTGATATAATTATTTATGCTAAAGTAACTTATTTTGTATCCGAAAATACTGCTGCAGATCTAGTATTTTTATTAACATTCCTTGTCTCTGTAGCATGTGGAAAAAGAAGTTTTCCGAAATTAAAAGAACGCGGGAAAGAACTTAAATTAGCCAAACAAAACTTAGATATCTGTCATTAAGAGTTTGCTAGAGTAAGTTAAAAGTTAAGAAGACTAAAACTGCAGCAGGCAGTTAATATCATTATTAAAATGTAGTTAAAATTTTCAAAATAAAATCAATATTTCTGTTTTTGTGCAGGGCTTTTTTTTAAATCGCAAGTGAAGATCATTTTACAGAAAGAAAAAAAAAAACATTTAAGTGGCGGCATTTCTAAGATTTACATCTTACTGAAAAAATTTTGTGCAGACTAGCGAAGAATAAATATAGAGTGCACACAAAGTCTTGCACTGATGAAAAAGCTATTAAGAAAAAAATATTTCATATATATATGTACATCTTTCTTTTTTTTAATTTGATACTTATTTCAAACAGCTTCATTCCCCTTTCTACCTGCAGTATTAGCGAAAGTCATGTAAATGACGCTAACATTAATAACTGAAAATGGCGTTTATGAAAGAAAAGGCTCAGTGCGATCTGTTGTTTCATGACTGTAAATCGCCCATTAACGTGCAAAGAATTGAAAATGCTTGTGGATACCACCTTCCACGTGTTAACAGCATCAAGCGTTGGTATGATATTCATCGCTGATAATTTTCCAAGTTTTAGCAGGCCAACTGTGAGTGAGGAGACGACGGAGCCTCTATGCAAAACTTTTACACGAAGTCCTCACAAACAAATTCGTCGTGCCTCAAGAGCATTTGACGTTCCTCAGAGCACAGTTTACCACAAGAAACTTCATATGATTGCTTATAAAGTACAAACTGTTCAAGCCTAGCAAAACCAAATGGCAGCACTCAAGCCTTTGCTGTGGAGATTCTCCACCGCTTTGATAATGGTAATGACTACCTTAAATGTGTAAATTTTTCGGTTGAGGCCTCTTTCTTTTAATCAGGCAAGATGAACAAAAACAATAATATTCAGGTATGGGGTTCTAAAAACATGCACATTGTGTTTCAACATGAACGGGACACTACGAAGATTAATGTTTTGCGTTATCGAATGCATAATATGGTTATTGAACTTCCCATTTTTTTCCTGGAATCTTCCGTTACAGGAACAGTTTATTTGGATATGCTGTAGTTGTTCGTAGCGCATCAATTAAAAGAATACCAACTAAGAGTAATTTATTAAGAGAATGGTGCTCTGCCACAATAGGCAATTCTTGTTCCTGAATTCAACGTTTTCCAACTGATTTCGGAAGAGACGACACTACAACAAGGCCCCCAAGTGCTCCAGACCTAACTCCGTTAGACTTTTTTTCTATGAGGGTATGTCAAAGAGAGTGTTTTCAAAACCAGTCTTCAATATGGATACATTAAAGGAAAGAATAACGGATGCGATAATCGGTAGCAAGAAATATGCTGACGAAAACCTAGAGTGGAATTGAATATCGTCCAGATATTCTCAGAGTAACGAACAGTGCATGTTTCGTTATTTGATAACGATAGATGCACTTTTCGTTGCACTGTTTGAAATAAGGATTGAAAAAAAGTAGAAGTATGCCTGTATTTGTAAAATTTTTAAATAAATTTTCTTTATGAAAGCAAACTTTGTGAGCACTCTGTATCACTTTACGCATTTGATTAACAATTCTAATCTCGTTAGCTGCAGTACATAACTAAAAATAATTTTAAAAAATTACCCAAGATCTACGATGAACTCAGTGAGGTTGGCAAATCTTGCAATTATTCCTATTGAAAGTGATATTTTACAAAAATTAGATATCGATTTACTTATAATTCAAACAGTTAAAAACACGTTAAGCGCCACGCTGATATTGCCTTCCTTTCCATTTGGCATGCAGTCTATTGATATTCCCGAAATTTAGGTTCATTTTACACACCTGTCTTCCGTGTTTTAATGAATGCGCATGTGTGTGTAGTTATATTATCGTCCCGTTTTAAAGTAACATTAGCACTATTTTGGGGTGGGCCTCAAAAATTTGAACTGCGATCAGATGACGAGGACAACACCTGAGCTGGAACCCCCCTAACCAAACTTCCAAAACCATGCCAACGGGAGGACATTTGGCCCCGATTGATTTTACGTGCGCAAACCCGATCAATATTCCCGATGTTTAGGTTCATCTTACACACCTGATATCTTCCATGTTTTAATGAAGTCTCTCTGTGTGTGTGCGTGTGTGTGTGTGTAGTAATATTAACGTCCCGTTTCACAGAAACATTATAGCTATATTGGGACGGGTCTCGTAATTCTGAGCCGCGGTCAGATGACGAGGGCGACACCTGAGCTGCCCCCCCTCCCGTTTACACGACGGTTCTTCGGTGGAATCGGGCCTCGAACCCTCCGTCCCGAAGATGAAACCTTACAACCAGGTCACCGCGGCCCACATGTTTTAATGAAACCCATTAAAATATTTTGATAAGGAAAATTCTGGCGCATTTATTAATTAATAGAATGTAATTTTTCTTTTTATCGTATTTTATACAACTGTCGCGGTCTGTATGAAAAATTCAGTCAGTCCCAAGTCATTGGTGACTGGCGTGGCGCTTAACGTATTAAAATTCCCACCAAATGATGAAATTATTTTAAAACTGTTTCAGCTTGGTTATTATATGTTATATACCTGATTTATTCGACTGAAGAGAATTTATTCGAAAATAGATTTAATGGTATAATTTAATGTAAGGTTAATTAATAATTAAAATATTGACTAACTGACGTTACTATATATCTCTTTTTAACTACATAGTTTCCAAATTTTTAGCAAATTATGTATGTAAATTGGATTGCTTCTAATTGTAAAATGATATTGTTTAAGAATATGGAAGTGTTTATTTAACTTCCCTTGCAATGTTATTACTTATAATATAAATATATAATTTTTCAATAGATGTATATGAGTGTAGGTCTTAAAATGTCTACAAATCTAAAAACACATCAGGAGTATAACATTTTTTTTTTATTTTTCATATTTTCTGTGTCAATAAAATTCTACTTGAATCGTTCAACATATGTAATTTTCTTCCAAAAGTTGTAATGAGCACATTTTCCTCTAATACTGGAAATGTCGAATAAGCGTCTTTATTAAAGGCTTTCCTAAAGACAAAGACAATTCAGGGAATTGTCTGTTCTTCCCTCTCTCTCTTTCACACACATCCTGGGAGCACATATTCCCTTATACGTAGGGAGACCATTTTCCATCGGTCAAGCTGGCAATTTGGCCAGTTCACCACTGACATCAGGATCAAAGGAGATCTTCAAATTCTTTATGTAGTGCTTTAATTTCCTCTCAAAGCAAGTCCGTCGAAGATGATGGATGGATGAAGAAAATTCGTTCGGAAAAAACACACTGGATCGAAATGGGATAGATGGGTAGATTTATGTCTCCCAGTTTAGCTGTCTTGTCCAAAGTGACTGGAGGAAAGGTTTGCTGGATCGCAGCCTTGAAAACAGACATAACTCGAGTGGAAATTAAACTGTCGATGTTGTGGTTTTCGCCATGCCTTTTTACAAAGCGAATTTACTAAGCTTGCAATCCTCAAAGATTAAACCGGGAAGCCACTTCTGAGGTTTGTTCTCTTGGATTTTTACAACTGTCGGTGCCTTCCGAGGAGATGCTACCTCTCTTTGTAGGAAAGTGTTGTCTTTGTGCGAGATGATTAAACAACGTGCTTTTTTCCCTTATTTTTTTTTTTTTTTAGAACTGCCTTTTACTGTCATAAAACTTATGGGCAAGTTAACTGGCCTTTCTAAAGTAAAAGAAAAAAGTATTCTTGGAACCGCTAAAATTCTGCATTCATGTATGGGGGCGCAAAAATGATGACCAGCGCCACATTTGGAAAAAAGAACCACACGTCTTATCTAAGATTTATGTGTTTGGGAGGTTTATTTGATCCTGCTTATAAAGTTGTTGAAAAGGTAAAAGGGCCTCAATCTTATTGAAAAAATTTCTGGATATTATTTCGAGGCAAACGACTTGAACGTAGTATTCCTATTTTTAGTGAGCAGAGATTAAGGTTTATATATCTTTCAGAAGAAAAAAAATTGAAGAGGTGAGATGAAATTTTTGTTTCTCAATTTTTACTTTGCTTTTGTGATGCTAAACACAGAGCACCTTTGGCAATCAGCTGAATTACCCATCTTATTATATTAATTATATCAATCAACTTTAAATTCGCCAACGTAATGTAATCTAAGTTCAAAAAATTAACTATTACAAAAGACTAAGAAATGAAAATGAAAATGAATTGAAAATGCATTAGTACCAGAATTAATTTTTTTATACAAAATAAAACAGACTGAAAATCAAAATATTCAATGATGGTGATTTTTTTTTTTTTTTTGTTGTTCTGTATAAAAAGAACTTATTAAATAACTTCTACATATTCTAATATTATCTCGACTGCTAATAAAGTGAGTGTGTATGTATGGGCGCTCTATAGGACATATTAGACGATAGGTTCTTAATGGGGGGGGTTATAAAAATGTTTTTCCCCTGTAAAGACGGCGGTCCTCTGCTTCGGACCTGAAACTACCAAATTTGACACAGATATACATTGTAAATCGAAAATGAGCATCTTATAACCATTTTTTGAAATTTTAATTAATTAAAAATTAAACAAAATTTTGATTTTCTTCCATCTGACTCTATTGTGACATCCATTAATCTGATCATCTTAAGATTTAAAAAATTATCTTTTATACCATATCAATTTAATTGCTGCAAAGTACAGTGCCTGTTTCTAGTTTATTTCTAAAAATATTTGAAGAATTAAGTTGTAATTTCTGTTATAAATATTTTATCCAGGATATTTGTAATGTTAGTAAAAGTATGAAGATACTGTAGCACCTCCTTTTCTCCTTGAGCAGAGAGCGCCCCCTTGTGGAGTTTTGCAGAAGACAACCAGTTGAACAGCAGACCTGCAACCTGAGGTCGACTTTTTCCCGATGCTAACGCCGAATGCTTTCGGCTGGAAACCGTGGAATCCCTCCATCATACTTTCTTTAACCTAAATTTCTATGAGTGTCTGTATTAATAAGTGTTTATGAATTTTGTAGTGTAGCTGTGTTTGTAAAGATTAAAAATTGTGTATTTAAAACTGGGCAGTTCCTTGGAAAACCACTTTAATACTTTTTTTCCTCCCATGATGAGTAGGTTTTTGTTTTAAGTATGCCTTTAAAAAACATTTTGAAATTTTCTTATACTTATTAAAATGAAGTTTAACTTTAAAAGGAAGCATGATTTTTTTAAACCATGTGCCCATTTTTAAGAAAAAAACATTGTTTGCACCAATTAGAGTTTAGTCATGTCCTTTTCAGATTTTACGAAGTTCGAATTTTGAGTACGATGATAGAAAATTAAGAAAATAAAAAGAACATTAAACGGAAAAATGTGAGGTTTCTAAACAGGCACATGTTACATGTCCATCAAAATTTGTAGTCAAAAATGATTTGTTAAAGAAATCAAATAAAATAAAATACTTAATTGAAAATTTTAGCAATCATCAATCACAGTCAACTAACTAGTTGTCAAAGGTAGCTAATAAGAAAAAACTGAAAAATATAATAACCAGAAAATTATCCTTATATAAGGGTAAACGCAAATAAAAATCATGACTAAAAACAAAATGTATCAAAATAGCAGTTAAACTATATAAAAAAAGAATTAATTTGAAAAAACGAATAAAGAAAGAAAAAAAAATTGGAACAAAAAAGCTACTGAAACAATGAAAATGGATTGCATTTTATAGCAAAAAAAGAAACTTTTATATCGGGAGAATTAAAAACGGATTGAGCAATTCATGTTTTTGACAAAAAAGCAATATTAGAATTATCGATTTGATGGAATAATGCAATTTATGCAAAGCAATTATGAAAATTATTCATGAAACTTTAAAAAAAAATTGCCAAAATTAAGAACAAAACATCATGACAACTAAACTGGGGCCATTTAAAATGCTATTGAGAATTTAATGAATTCTAATTGCACTAGCACAGTGAAAGGCCATTTTCACAGCAGGTCATTAAATATAGATTAGGAAATTCATTCTAAGTAGAATTTAAAATTCTATGTATTGCTTTCCGTTGAAAGGGAATTATTAGATGATCTGGATGCAGAAATAATTACTGATAGATTTGTAAAAACCATCTACAGAACAAAAATGCTTGTTGATTAGTCTTTAAAGTAGTGAGCCGCATGTAATATATTCCTGTATTTTGATTTGCTAATCTTCGACAATAAGAAGTATTCTTTAAAGATATTGAAACTGGTAGATAGTGTACACTTTATTTTAAGCTTAAATGAATGAATTCTCAAAATAACAATATAGCGTCAGAACATCAATAAACTATACACCAATCAAATATTAATTTGCATTTATATTCGATATTTTTTATTTCTTTACGTATGTACAATTATTATATATTGTATTAGTAATATATCAAACAATATTTAGAAGGGAAATAATTTATATTAATATATGTATTTTAATTACATATAATTTATTTTTTTTTTGGGGGGGGGAGTACTGAAAGCCCTTACCGTAGCTGCTTAATAACTACTAATTTCAGATCCAATGTGCCACTGACCGCAGTTGGTATCCAACATAACTCAACAGTCGTTCCCATTCGAAATCGTGAGAAAATTAACTCTGCTGGTGTCATTTTCAGGACATGGCAAAAATATGCATTTTGCTTTGCTATTTACAGCAAATCTGATGCGGGAAAAGTAGCAATGGTGAACTCTTCTGTATACATTTCAAGTTGTCTGTTCATCGAAAATCGAAACTTGTTTTTTCTCTCTGTATATGCGTACAGCTTAAAAGTCGTTAATAAAAACGAACTGAAACTGACAGTTCTTCAAACGTTTCCTGCCATAAATGGCTTTACTGAAAACATATTTATATCACAGAAAAAGTTGAGTTTAGGCAGAAATTTAACTTATTCTTAATTTTTATCATTTATCAGTAAAGTTTTCTGTGATATTATAAGTGCTGATTTTTTTATATCAATTTGCACTTAATTTACGAAATAAACGCTTGTTTTGATTTTATTAACAACTTAAATATGCCTGTCAAATTAGTTATATGTTCCAATTTTTTTTCTGTAAAATCTATATCTATGAATAATGTAAATTATTATTAAAATATTCTGAAGTTAGTAAATTAAAAGAGACAATGAACCTGTCAAACTGGGCATCATATAAATACCAAAGGTCTTCCAGGCACGGATAAGCTCAAAAGGTTAACTCCAAACAGGCTAAAAATTGTCATAGCCGAGTTTCAGCGAATGATTCAATTCAGTAACATGAGACCTTCCAAAAGCGCATATGCTTTCACTTTGCACATGGTACCAAATAAAATTTCTGTCAAGTGGAAATTAGTTGGCGATTATCGCGCACTTCATGCACAGACAATAAAAGAAAAGCACCCCGTACTCTGAATAGCAGATTTTACTTGCGAATTACATAGAATACATAGCTTCATCAATGTTTCAGGGTTTTATTGAAGAGATAACTAGAAATTTACCATTTGTAGAAGATTTAATTGTTGCTTCAGGAAGTGCAAGTAAGCACTTAGAACATCTAAATAGCTTATTCTGAAAATTTAAGGAATATGGTTTATATATAGATGTTGAGTGATCCGAGTTTGGTCATCACTATAGAATTTTTAGGATGTTATCAGAGGAATCAAATCTGGTCGAGCGATCTGTATCTTAAATTTCCCCAATCTACAACATTGCCCTAATTGCGCCGCTATTGATGGTTTTTCATTTTTTATAGATGTTGTATTCATAAAGCTGTAGACATTCTAGAATCCTTATTTAAATTTTTTGAAAGTCATAAAAACAATGCTAACAGATAAGGGGAATTACAGCTGAACAACGAAGCAGCTCTTGCATTTATGGCTTCAATTCCTAAGGCACCGCTATTGAGGCATCTCATTCCGGGTACCCAATTATGTTTAGTGGTATACCGTACACTATTTGCTATGTATCCCTCTGTAAAAAAAATTCAGGCGTATACTTACAAAATTCTACCATTTCTACTAACTAAAAACGTTTAAATAATTCATCAACATTCTGAAAAATAGTTCTCAACAATTAATCCATTTTGGATTTTATCTTGCAGTTCTCCACTGACATTCGACACCTAAAAGTTCTGATTATACTATCGCTGATGCATTACCTCGAATATAGATAGGTGAAATATTGGTACTGTAATTGATTTTAAAGAATTTGCTTCAGATCAACTAACTGAGTGATGAGGAACTACAAAAAATTTTATATTCCAAAATATTTTTCTTTATTAATAAGAAACAATATTTTCCACTTAAGGGCATCCATTTATATCGCGACATGTCTCAAAAACAGATCAGACCTTTCGTTCCTAAAATTATGCGGCAATTAATTTTTAAAATTCTACCTTTTTTTCCCCTCCAGCCCAGGCATTTCAGCCCCCATCGATTTAACCGATAAGTGATTCACATTTCCAAGCATGTGTGCAAGGGTATAAAACCTATGGTTTGGGCTGTGTTAAATTTCAACAAGCTAAAGTGGCATAGCATGCAAAATATAACTTTGCATATTTATTCTATCCAATGCAAGCTTTTCCCAATACAGGAAATTTTTTTAGGTTCTCCGTTCGACGGCAATCAATTCCATATGATCATTACAGATAATATTTAATTAGATAGCAGAAGCCAGAGATGATTCCAACGACAACTATTTGTACCTTGATGCATGATTCATTTTCAGATTTGGATATCTAGTCACACTAACAACTGATGAAGACATGAACTTCAAATGTTTTCAGAGAATTTGCCATAAATAAACATTTTCCATCACTGTGTCTCCTAAGACCATCGGGATCACATTAGTAACTCCTGAAATTTACTGCAGGGACGGTCCATGGGAAAGAGAACTGTGTGAGAGCATAATGGCCCGTACAGATTTTGCTGATTGCCTTGTACTGATTTGATAACTGATTTTGCATATAAAATACTTTTTTTCTTTTTGAGAAAACATACATTGAATATAATTATGCGATTTCTGTACATATCAAGCCTATCAACTCAAGGTACGTATGGTTGGCAGCTTTTCGTTTTATTATGTTTACACATAGGTAGAGGCGACTACTTAACTACATAATCCTGAGTGATTTTATTTCTTTTCTTGAAATATTCGAAATTTATCACGAATATGAGAAATCATTATTACCTTCTTAAATAGTTTGGATAATATTCACAAACTTACTTGACGATGATCTCAAATGTTGCAAAGACCTAAATGTGACTTTGGAAGACGATGCTGATTGCAATGATTTATTTTATGAAATCTAAGTTTGTCATCGAATCTTGCCTTCGACGATCACAATAATAAAAACAATTCTTTCTTCAAAATAAGTTATTAGAATTACAATCAAATTTTGTTACTTTTCTAAAAATTATATTGGCTTCACCAATTGCAATTTCAATTTTTCAAGATAGAAAATAATAAGAATTGGCTTGACATCTAGCTTCAGTAAAGAAAGATTTACCTCCTTAGACATTTATAATAGAATTATCAAACGAATTTGCAATATAACTTGTGAGAAAAGGAATCAAAAATACATATTGTAACCTTATTCTTATAATTCGAATACCAAATTTGATTTAACTAGCTGATAAACCCGGCGTTGCTCGGAATTAAAATATATTTATGCACAAAATTTGTAATATAAAAACTAATTTTGCATTAATTTTTGTCATACACATAAACCTTTTATTACATTACATCACTTGATTGACATCCTTTAGGCTTTGGTCACTTGTAATCGCCTTGGAGCCAAGAGGTATAATAGTTCGTTTCAGTTCCATTAGCCATTATTAAATAATTACTTTAAACCAACAAAAAAATTCCATTTCAAAAAATTAATAACAATTGAAGAAAATATTGCATAGAAAGAAATTGGTATAATTGAAAAAGTAAAATTTTGAATTTTAATATGGTATTAAAATATTTCTAGTACATTATTCTCCGAAATTAAGACAGAAAAACAGAAAAATTTCAATTTCCAAACGAATATTTAAATAACTTTTGCACTTTGAAACGTTGAAGGTATTCTTTCTCTTTCCCTAAAGGCGCAAAGTTTGGTTGAAATTGACCAGATCGTTTAGGAGGAGATATAGAATATATTTACTAACTACAATGACCTTTTATAATATTATAAGTTACTGAAACAATTTATTTTTAATTTATTAACGATTACTTGTGCAATTAAATGTTAACATTATACAAATAATTTAATTATTTATCATTTTCATATACTTCTGAATGGCTTATCATACGAATTTATGCAATGCAATAAATTATTTTTTGTATGAAATTCATCCATACCAATTTTGCATTAAGTCTTCTTTTGGACAGCCCAGTCCTGAATTACTGTGCAACACCCTTCTGTTAAAATTAACATTTTATTGTATACTGAAGGCATCCGAAACCTGGGTGCAATTGTGTACGGGCGTTTTAAACAAATGATTCGATGAGACGGACCCGTCAGCTTTAACACATTTATCCATAGAATGAGGGGGGGGGATCCAAAATAGAGTTGCTAACTGACTTATACAGACCTCTTTTAATCTTCGACAGGTGTCAGCCACTCTACTTAAGGCTGTAAAAAGGAGCATACATGAATGCAGAACTCAAAAAGCATATTCATGTTAAAAAGGGAGTGGGAAGCATCTTTTATGTGCAAGGCTCCTAATGAAACAAAAATCAATTTGATTACTTTTTCAGAGTAATATTATCCCACAATCCGATACAAATTATTTTTAAATGGTTGTTGCCGCCCTATGTAGCATTTTCGCTTTGAAAATATAGGAATACTTGCCGCACACAACTACAGCATCTTTTAACAATATACGTGCCGACAATATGGCAATTGATTCGGTGTTAAATTTCGTATTAATAATGGAAACAAGTAAAAAAAAATTAATAAAAACTTATGTTTCTGCATGATAAACAATGGTGTCTTTCTTAAACACGGGAAAAATAGTAATAGGAATAGTATGATATGGACTTTTCAAAAATATGTAATTTTTTGGAAGTAAATAAAATAGAATTGTGAATATCCATAATTATTATAAAGAGAAATAAACTGGAAAATTGCAAGAGATGTAAATAAATTACACATATGGAATGATATATATGGAATATACTGGCTACATTTTAATTCTCCGAGTGATAATCATTTCAATTCTTGTGTTGTTCATTCTAGAGTAAAGTTTTTGCGAATTGTAAATGAAAAAATGCAAAGACAATTTTGATTGAGACATTTTCCAATATTTGATTATTCAGAAAAGTTTTTTTTGTTTGTTTATTTTATAAGCAAATATAAAATAAAACAACTTAAATATTATTCATATAGTACAAAATTTACTGTTACTCATTAGTAGGATAATATATTTCTAAGTGCTTATTTAAAAAAAAAAATACTTTAATCAAAGCGTTTATTTTCCCCCAAAAATTTTAATTAGAACAGTGAAAATTAGTAAGATTATTTATCTTTTATCTAATATTGATTTTCGTGCTTGCTTAGTCAAACCATTAAAATTTTAACAAATATTTCAGGAAATTCTGAAAAAAAATTTTTATAGCCTGTGTGTATTTTAATTTTTGTGCTTTAGAGGATCTATGTCCCAAAAATTTAATATAAATTTATTTTAAAAAATGAAGTGATATCAATGATGTACTGTATTAAAGTGTCTCTTTGTCAATTAGAATTACAATTCTCGTGGATATATATTATTTCCCAAACAATGCACAGCATTAATTTTGAGAGAAAACAAATCTTAAAAATATTTATAGGTACTCATTCATTCAGAAAATGCATTTTAATTATTTTTAATGATTCATCTCTATTTGGAATCATTATCAAGAAATCTCAAAATTTCTTTTCCTCAAATTTGAAACTATGGAGTATTTCATGTAGAAAATTTATATTTCATTAATTTAACCAATTAAATGGTAAATTAAGTTATAAAAACATTGTGTTATTATTCAGAACATAAAATTTCAATTTATATTAAATTTCGTTTCATTTTTAATTTAACTTAAAAAGCTCAAAGGTTTTTATATTCTTGAATCTTTCAATCAAGCCTCAGTACTCAAACCCACTTGTATTTTACATTATTATTATTATTTGCGTTATCAAGACAGAACACAGGCGTGGAACAAAAAAATTGGTCTTCATAAAACAATGAATTGTGATAAACATAAACAACAAAAAGTAAAATAAGTATGATTAAATGAACAATCAAATGAATACATTTATACGAAAAATTAAAAATATTATAAATATATTAAATAAATATATTTATAGTAAAATTAAAATAAAAAATAAAATATACTAAAAATATTTTAGAAATGTCACACAAGGAAAAGCAAATTAATCTCCAAAAATGATAAATTCGATCCCGATTTTTTTTTTTTTTAATTCGAGTTTTTGCGAAATGCGCCATGCCTGGTTATCATTTAAAACCGTCCTGCAAGCAAATGCAATCCATCACTATCATAATGTCAGTAATCAGTACCAGGATATCATCACAAGTATGAATAGCATTTATTTTATACTTATGCAGATTCATTATATTCTCACTTCACAAACCTGTTAAAGGTTAGTGCTAATATTTTCTTTCAGCGTTTTTTTTTAAATTTTTTTATTCAGCATTGCATCTTTATCTGTTAGTGGATTACTATTTATATCAATTCGACTTAAATGATTAGTTTCGATTTCAGTGTTCATGATTATTATGTATAGAGAAGATCTTACTGCAAAGAAACAAAGATTAGCAAGAGAGAGAATTGCACGATAGAAGTAACAAAGCCAAATGATATATAATTATTGATGTTTAATGACTATTAACATCTGGTTATTCACATAAACATTTTTACTTGTTGACATTTAATTAGTAACATTTAATCATTGAAGTAACAGGATATCATCACAATTTCTAATATCATCATAAATATTTCAAGTATAGTAACTACTCTTAGCTTCTATTTACTCAGAAAATCTGTACAATATTCATACAATTTTGAATATTTGTATATTTACATTGTACAAATTTTAAAAATAATACTTCGTCAATCTACAGAGATCAAAAGGTAACTACGTTCTAGAAGAACTTGGAAGCAACAAAGAACATTAAGAAATAAAACAAATAATACGCTTCCAGTCTCAAAAATGTATAATGTTACTGCTAAAAAATTATCATTGTCTTTTTTTACTTACAGCCTTTTTTCTTGTCAGAATCTTCATGTCGTCCTTTACTCTTACGTCCTCTCTTACGTCCGTGATGATGGCCAGGTTCTTTTTCAGATCTTGAGCTCTTTTTCTTATCTTTATGTTTCTTAGATGTTGACGGCTGATCATCGTTGATATCGTCAGGGCCATTTCCTGTTTTGGGGCGCTTTATGATAACTGATATATTCTTATTTTTAGAACTTTTCTTTCTTTTTCCACTTTTCGCAGCACACTCGGCATCTGACAATGAACTTGAAGAATCCTCTTCCAATATAGGCTCTAGTTTAGGAGTTTCTATCTTGTTATCACTGGACGTATTTTTATCACATATAGAATTTTCAACTGACTGGGAAGGCCCAGGTTTAGGGTCTTCAGGAATTGTTTCTGGGAGCTCATTTTTTATATCACATTGTGGTTCAACGTTAACATCTACAGTATTATCAATTTTATCTTCATTTTCAGAGTGTCTTTGTAACCAAGCCTTCTTTAATTTTGTGTGACAAATATTATTATTAAAGTTAGAATTTGTACTATTAGACGAGTTAGTAACTGTTGCATTAGAACTATTACAGAACTGTTCTTCACTAGAATCCACTGATGCACTTGGTAGACTGGCTGTTCGATCAGAAACATTCAATGCATGACTACTATTATAGGATTCTACCGAGTCCTCAGAGTCCACAGGTTTTTTGTTAGGAATCTTATATTTCATTAGACTGTTAAAATAATTCTGGACATCAGAAGAATGATCTACATCAGAACGAGGTTCAAACTGAGTCATTGGAGAATTCCGAAGATCGGGCATTGGTGGTGGAGGTGTTATAGGTTCTGGTTTGTAAGTAAGATTAGATGCTACTACTGGTGAAGGGGGATTGGATTTTAAAGAAAAGGAATCGGTACTTAAGTGATGCTCAGATAACATAGGAGCATTTGACACAAGTTGAGGAGGAGTAATAATAATCTGGGTCTCACAAGCATCCATACAAGAAGTCTGTGTTTGTGGAAGTAGCTGTGGAGGAAGTAAGCCATCATCGATTGATTTTTGGTGCTTTTGAGATGCAATATCATTCAATAGTTTTCTTTTCACAAATGGAATGCCAGAAATCTCTAGACTATCCGCTTGTGATTTAGAATGTAAGGGTGAAGATGAATTGTATACAGGTAGATGAACTGAGAGATGATTAGGTACAGATGTTAATCGGGGTGATAGCTGATGAGGAGAATTGGGAGCCCCTGAATTTGACTGTGCTCCATATAAATGAGCTGGAGAAGGCGATCTATGGCTAGGGATTTGGACAGTGACATGGGCTCTATTGGATAGATGAGAGTCCTGTGTGATTATCTTCCCAGAGTTGACAGTTCCAGGAAGTGAACTAAAAGGACTAAGAGGGGAATAACTTCGGCCAATACGTCCAGGTGGAATTGTATATGGTGCAGAACTTGGGCGACATATTGGAGAGCTGCTAGAAATGCTTGAATTCGGGCTGGCATGTGAGTATTGTTGTGATAAAACAGGGCTTCCTGGACGTACGGATGCCTTAGAGGATGATTGAGAATGTACAAGAGATACTGGAGGTGTACTAGAATTTGCACTACCGGTGTGTGTGGCAGCTATATACATTGGATTGGGAACCAAGCCTTGCTGAATGAGATTGTAGGAATATGAAGAGTTAGCAACTGGAGATGTACTTTTAGAAGTACTATAGGGAGGGGAAAAACGAGCCGGTAAGGTATTAGTTGAACACACAGCTGGTTTAGAATCTCTTTGATCATATTTTGAACCCATATTCATTTTATCCATCACTGCTTTTATATCCCCTTTCACCAGATTTTGAGGTTGATCCTGCACCTGCTGATAGTGCGATGGTCCAATCCGACCAACTGCAGGAGAGGTATTTTGGTGTGCTGGAGGTGCAGGACTACTACTATTACTCGAATATTCATAGGGCTTAAATGCACCTCCACTACCAACTAAAGGTTGATAAATTATTCCACCTCGTTCCTGACCAGAATGTCCAACTTTTAATTGATGTTTAGAATTGTGGCTTCCTGTATGACCTGGATTTGGTGTTAAAGGTCTTTCAGCAAAACTTTCCTTTTCACCTTTCGTGGGTAAACTTGTTTTCATTGGCATACTTCCTGATACTCTCACTTGAGGAGCACTGAAAGAATTTTTTTGTAAGTCAAAGAAAATATAAAAAAATCAGAAAAGGAAGTTTGTTTTCAACTGATTAAGATTTTTAAGGAATAAAAATTATACTTTGTGCTATTTCATTTTTCGGTGTTTTCATACAAATAATGAAAATATTCATAATTTATAATAACTCAATTTAGTACTATAATTTATAATCATATTTGAAACATTTACAATTATAGGAGAAAAATTTTGTTGTTTGTTTACAGCAAAAATAATTTTATATTTAAAACGTAATTTACAGTTTAATACCACAATATAATTGATTTACCTCACTAAAGGTAACGTTCAAAACATTAAACTTAAAAGCAGCAGGAGTTAAAAAAAATTTTTTAATGCAAACAAAATAGAAACATACACTAAATCATAACCTACTTTTAGGCACCCACTCACACATACACACAGAGATTGAGTTAAAATGCTCCAAGATAATTTTTGTGAATATTTGTTATAGAAATAAGAGTATAAATGACGAGCAAAAATTCATATAAAACCTTAGATCTGTCAAAACATTCTTTGTAAACTATACCAAATCATACAAGTTCAATTTCAGTCACAATTTGCGATTTTTCTAATAAAGTATACCCACACATTTAATTCAAAAAGAGCTATGTATCTACTGTTTGAAGTCATAAGGGCTAAAAATAATGCAAAAATTGAATTTTGACCTCATGAAGGCTATTTCCAGTTGAGCAGTCATACAAAATATTCAAAACTTTTTAAGTGCTAGAAAAATAAGAAGTAAAAGCAATGTATTTAAATTACATTTTTTAAAAAATTCCAGGCAAAAGCATCACATTTTTTTTTTTTTTTTGTAGATTAACTACAATTATCAGAAATTTTTCCTTATAAAATGATACAAAAATAAAATCCTATGAAATATTTTGATTTTTTGACAAAATGGCATAATTATTCTGTTTGTAATTTTAATAAGATGTATACCAATTTTTCCTCGTCTAATGCAAAAGTAAATATTTTACTGAAAAGATAAACACATTTTACTCTCTCATGAAAATGTTTTATGCAATAATCATTTATTCTTCAACAAATATACACATATATATCTATATATATATACATAGAATAATAGTACCTGCCAGATCCTTTCGTTTCTTCTCTTGCTTTAAGTTGAGCATGGGTTATGTAAGTATGCTGAAAAGGTTGGTATCCATACAAACTAAAATTAGTTTCATTCTTTAATTGTTGATGAATTGAACCAATTGGACTTTGGGCTAAACTTGATTTAGATGACCCTTGACCAGGAATTTGAGGCGCTTCTGTTTTTGAAGAATTCCTTGGAACTCTTGACTTCAAAGAAAAGAGAGGAACATGTTACCAATTATTTTTTTATGCTACTCAATAAATGGAGCAATTGTGCAAGTTATGGCAGGGGGTCATTCAATGACTTCTGAAGGGTTTCAAATGTTTCAATATTAATTTTAAAAATAACAAATAAATGCATAGTTAGAGGATGAATCAAAGCAGGAACTAAATTTGTAAGCATAAAATGCAACAAACACAAGAAATATGAAATATATCCTGAAAATATATATAATATTTAATTTATAAAATAAAAATGCATATATTAGAGGATATTGCTACCTCTACTGGAGAAAAGTTCTGGAGAGATATATTAGCTGACTGTTCATTTCTTTGCTGCTGAACCATGGCCAGCCACCTTTCATGTTCACGATGAGCATGGTTGCTTTCCATATATTGGGGCCTGAAAAACAAGTTGGAACAAACCAAGTTCTTCATTTATTTACTTCATTTTAATTAAAGAGTGTTACACAATATTAAAATATTTATATTCAAATATTCACTTTGAAAGAGATTTTTTTCTGAAATATTAAATGGAAACTCAGAATTTAAATAAAAATAGATTTAATTTGATGATAATATTTGATCGATTTTAAGTATAATAAAAATATGAGCATAAATGTATAAACATAGAAACAAAGATTTAAAAAGAGTAAACAATCTGATGATACAAAGACCGAGTTATAAATGAAATGGGGGTGACAACTTAAATATTCTTGTAAGTTTTTTTAATATTTATAAGCACAAAAAGTTACAAAAATCCTACTGATTTAAAATATTCATTAAAACAGGTTCTTCTATGTTGAGATGTCTCATAGTCATTGTCTATTAAATGCATTTTAAATAATATCTACGATTGATTTTGATCATTAAGCTACAAATTAAAGTAATTAAAAAAAGAAATACATATACATCAGAAAAATAAAATTTAAAATAATGAAAAAAAATTATATCATGAAATGAAGTACACATTAATAAATTGTGTTTCATATGTTTTCAAGATATAGGAAGTAAAACTTTTCCTTAGAAATAGCTCATAATGATAAAGAGTAAATAATAATAATTAAAAAAAATGGGTTTAATGGCTGATCAGTATTATCTCCTTCAAAATACCTTAGGATTGTTTGGGAATGGTATCAATTAAGTTTATTATTATGATACTAAAAAAAATATAAAGAGGTTACATTTTATTATTATTATTAATTTCTAATTTTAAGGAATTCAAATAGTGTACTTGCAATTTACAATTCAGTTTAACTTTTTATAAATACCTGTATTACAAATTAACTTTAGTCTCTTATATTCTTTCTCAAGAGAAATTTTACAATTCCAAAAATTTGAACACAATTGTATAACATGCAGATATTTAGAAATCAAATATGTATTTAGAATTTACAAATTTATTTACCTTTCTTTATCATGATCTCGTAATCTGTCTTCAGTGCAAAGTACAGATGATTGCAGATCACTTGAATTAATTTCTGGTCCTTTTCCTATATTTTTACTGGTGGGTAATGGAGTCCAACCCATTGCCTTTTGCTATTGATAAAAATACATTGTTGGTTATTAATTCATTACAGTACTAAATGTTAATAATACCAGAAATATTCTAATGGGAAAGTACAATTTCAACTAGTTTGTCAATGCCACATCTTTCAAGTTCAATAATTTCCACAGCATTATATATATATACACATATTAAAAATATCACTAGCCAAAAGTGAAGACATTTATGCATTAGTTTTCAAAACTGAGCTTCCAGGTTATCATATAGTTGTTCACCATAGAATAATCAATTTTATATCCACAAGTTAATAATTATAACAAAAACTGTCATTTTTAAAACTAACCTTTGCAACAATCTACCATGCTAACAGTTGGCCCTATTTTGAACATTTTACAATATTATTTTACTAATTCTGTATTTTTGTTGAGCAACAGCATTATAATCGGTTAAATTTCCAAGAGTTAAATTTATCAATTTTTAAATATTTTTTTCAATACTTATGATGCATTCTAATAAGTAATATAAACTGCATGTTACTCTATAAAATCTAATTTTAAATGCTCAGTTGTAGAAGTTAAAAATTGTTGTGTTGTATATAAATATTTTACAAACTGATATTCTCCAAAAACATTATTGACTTTACCTATTATAAATATATTATAATAAAATACAAGTATAAATTTATGATTATAAATGAAAGAATAAATAAAATACTTGCTGCAATTCAAAGAAATTCAATCAAGAGCTTGTAGAAATAATCTCATCTCAGAAGAAAATGTAAAATAATTTAAATATGGAGTATTACAATGCAACAGAACTAGATAAGCAATACAAATTATTCTGTAAATAATGGCATTCTCCTTCCCCTCAACTTAAGCAAAGGATGAAATGAGAAGTAGGTTGAGTGATCTTCAACCTACATACCTTTTAATTCTTACCTTAAATTCTTATTGGGCAAATATTTTAAACTTTTATATAGATTAGGATAGGGGATAACAACAAACATTTCCATACAGAAAGGAACTTGAAGCTGAAAAAGAATTTTTGCGACATACTTATACAGTGACGTCTATGCTAAACATATTTTTTAAAATGTGAATTAAATCATCATTATTACCGGGTAATTTGACTAATTCGAGGGATTTTCATTCTAATACGTCGGCAATTCAAATTTTTCTCTGGTCCCTTAATTATTGTCTGTCTGCAAGATGAATTTATTTTGTTTAGTTTCACATCAAGTCTTTTGACTTTTTTAAAATTTTATTTACTTAGATTATTTTATTAGTTAAATGCTGCCATATTTTAGGTCCACAATGAACATGAATACATAATCTTTTAAGGCCTTTACATGCACAACTGCTATTCAATGTATTCAATTAAAAAACAAAAAATTCCTTGGTTCCAGAATTTTTTAAATTTAGGAAAGTTTATTATAATTATTATTACAAAATTACCAAGACTTTTATTAATAAATATTAGTTGATCGTTTTTTTAAAATTTTCATAGTTTATTTATTCATTATGTAATGTTTTCCAATTTTAGTTTAAAATTCGTCGTTTTCTCTTGGTGTATTTTTAGGAATTTTTTTAATTAAAACTTTTGGATAAATCGAGATTTAGAAGCAACTTTGAATTAATTGGGTTCCACTCTTCCATCATTTTGTATTGGTTCGTTTAGCATTATTTACTTATAAAAGCATGCTTTATTTTAACAGATCTAAGACAGTTCTGTAAAAATATGCAAATATAAACTGCCACTGGCTGTTAATGTTTAAATAAATAAAGAAAGGAAGGAAGAATTTTCTAATATTCGGATAAAAAATACTTTTTTCGTCTGAATAACGTAGTCATAATAATGATGACTGGAAATTCAATTTGAGTTGAAATTAGAAACAATTTTTTTAAACATCAAGAATTAATTTTTTTTTCCTTTATAGCAAATTTTAATGGTCTAAACTAATCCGATTTAACTCTTTATTATAGTCATTTAAGTAGCAATATTTTTTTTTTGTTTAAATCTGGAAATAAATCATGCATTTGATATATTCTATATATTTCTCTTTCTTATGTACTTTGTAATAGAATTTTCACACACTTCTTATTGAGGTTCAGTTTTGAAATTGTACACAAGTTTATGACTATATGCAATTTTAATTTTTTTTCAAAATTTACTTATGAACTGACATAAAAATTTACTTAAATATTAATTTAATACGAGCAGCAACACAAAATAGTGAATTTATGGAAAAAAATCAATTTAAGATTCTATTGCATTTATTTAAATGTTTAATAATTAAAAAGCAAAGAAAAAAGCATTTCTTAATCTAAATATAAATAAAAATCACTAAGGCTAATTATGCATACATATTCCACATCTCCTTCTAAATGACTGGATCTATTTCATGTACCATACTGCATATAAAAGACATTGCTCATATATTCTTTAGAAGAGAAAAAATACTGTTGGTTTTTCAAAGCGCAAAAGTTTATTCAATTAATCAAAAATAACCAAAAATTTGCCATTTTTCTGATGTAACTTCAGAGCAAATAAACTTACCAGAAATATATTAATAACATCATAAAAATTCAAAGTTTTACCATTTCAATGATACCCGTTTCATTTCTGAACAATACTTTTTTCAGTTGTTATTAATTTAAAAAAGTATTTAAATGCATTATAATTAATATTATATTTAACCTAATTTAACTACGTTCTGTATTATCTTAATAAAAGTCTTTGTACCACAAATTGATTTATTTCAATTCATACTCATTTAAGTATATTGTAATTCTTAATATAAGATTATTAAGATTTTTATTATAAATCACTCTTATTTTTTTAATGTTATAGTTTATTTATTCATTGACACTCTTTAATAATACAAATGAACACTCTTTGCCAATTTCAGTTCAAATTCATAAATTTCTCTTGTTCCACTTTTAGAAAATTTTAATTCAAATTGTTGTGCACATCAAATTTTTGTAGCAGCTTTAAATTATTTAAGTTCCGTTCTTTTCATTTGCTTAACAAATATCTCTCTCTCTCTCTGTGTGTGTGTGTGTGTGCACGTGTTTTCTTCATAATAATTTTGAAGTCTGCCATATTATAATTTAACTCTTTTTACACAGTACTACTATTACTTATCTCTTTCATCTAATGTACTTTTAATGGAATTCTCAATAAATGTAATAATTAATGGAATGCCTTTCTTTGTAATGGAAGTTTCAATCCCTTTTTGACGTGCCAGTTTTGAAATTGTACAGACATATGTATTATCTATAATTATAGACAATTTTTAATTTTTTTCAGAATTTATTTATAAACTGATCGATCAACTTACTTACATTTTAATTCCATGTAAGTGATATCACTTGGCAGTGAATTCAAGAAAAAAATTCATTTAAAGATTCCATAATATATATAATAATGACTAAAAAGTAAAAACAATCAAAATAAAAATCTATTCCTTTGTTCACTAATAAGTGAACTAAATTTATTTTATATTATCGGTTAAAACTGACTAGGAACCAAGTATTATCCAAACTGTTTCCATTTGGGCCCCGCTCCTCTTAAGGGCGGCATTGATTCTCATTCGTCATTTCGTTTTACAAAGGGCTTTATTATATCGAATTTAGACAGCCATCACATTGTAAGGGAATTGAAGGTTTAAAAAAAAAAAAACTGTGCAGAAGTCTTTTAGGATATTTATCTTTCGTGGCAGCTAGAATGAGATCCGATATAAGTAAGGCTGTTAATACTTTATCATAATTTCAAAAAATCACCAGGAATTATACATTTGAATTAATTATTTTATTTAAAAAATATTGAGATATGCAAGTGACATAAGAAATTTAAAATAAAATTTATTTCAAGTTGAAAATTTAAAACTGATTTTGATATTGTGGTTAATAGCGTTGATAAGAGTCTTTGTGGCGGCATATTTTTACCGACTGGTAAGGTCCGAATTTCTTGACATACTTTTAAACATAAATAAGTTACTCTGTCTACTATGGAGGCAGAGCATGTATCATTCGACGAGACTGCAAAAAAGACAGCATTCCAGATGTAATAAATGATTGTTAAGAATTAAATGTTGAATTTTCAGAACTACGTTTAATATATTGTGGTAACCAAACTCCAATAAATTTTTCACATTCATCTGTAAAAAATTACAGGACAAAGCATATGGATGTCCCCATTTTGCTTTTTCAGAAATTTAGTTGAAAAGGATTCTTTAGAAATATAATATGGGTTCAATAGTAAAAATACCATTTGCAAAACCTTTAACTAAAGATGCTGTTAGTAAATTTTGTAATCGAGCTTTTAGTATTTTGTAATTAGTAACTTAAAATAAAAATTAGTACATTTTGATGCTTTGTAAAGTATCATTTTGATTTTTTTCGTAAGTTATAACAAAATTGCGTATTTGAGCATTTTTTTAAAGAAAATAATTTACATGAGGAGGCCTCCTTGTTGGAAATTAAGATGTACCATCATGCAAAATGTTTCTTCTCCTTATGTGGATACTTTGAACGACGTCATAATTTATGAACTAATGCTTTTGATTCATTGTGCCGTCGGGTACCAGCATGTACCTAAAAGCGTGCGACTCGTTTTTCTTGTGCCCATTCATTCATTTATTCTTTAGAAATGAATTCAATATCTGATTCATTATTCTTCGGGCCGTGTCTTAATCCATTTAAGTAAAAATTGAAGTAACGGCTCACAAGTTTTAGTTACTAATAAAGACATTATCTATATATTTTTTTAATTTCGTTTCCCGAGTCCTACAGTGCAGTGACTTTCCACTGAATATTCATAGTCCTTCTATCTTCTGGTATATAATTACACCTTCGCACAGTAATGATCCCTCACAAATCGCATGTATTTCAAAACAAAACTGTTCAGCATTCAAAACAAAACTGTTCAGCATGATAAGAACTGCGAACTACGCCTAACGCGTTGTTTTTTGGACAACTCGCTAATGAATACGGGACGTCTCATTTAAACATTGCAGCAAATAATTTTTGTTGCCGTATCATTTTTTAATTTAATTTCAGTATGTAAGTATCTTTCACAACAGCCAACAAGTCTAATAAAAAGAGGAAAAAGAAAATTAATTTTTCCACGAAAGTAGCTCTAATCAACGTAAATCGTTTACAACTTGGAAAAAAGCAAAGATTAGTAAATAAAATAGAAGTCGATGCTGCTTTAGAAGCAAATATTCAATCTGAGAAACAACAATGGTGAAACGAACTCTTGCTGGCATAAAATTTCTAGTTACCCCAAATCTCCTTATATGTGATCATCCTGAAAAGCTGGCATGAATGTATCAATGTGTGTCAGTCAGAATCAAATGTATGAAATCTGATATCTTTGTCACGCTTGTTGCTCTATATGATCGCTCCGCTACCGGTAAAGTATCTTAAACATGTAACAGAAATGCCTGATCTAAGACTTATTTGTCACAACCGATTCAAGATAAATTATTCACCGTCTTATGACTGCAGTAAGAAAACTAATCAGTTATACCAAGAGAAAGAAATATTATGATCTATTATTTGATAACTTGACCCGACACCTGATGTGACATTGGTTTCTGGTGTGTGACAAGTCATAGGATATGTAGACATTGTTCATATAAAAAAATGTTGCCATTAAAGAATCATTTTAGAGTTTAATGAATAACATAGTAAAGCTGCAACTTCAATTGAAAGCTTAGTTCTAGAAAAACTACTTAAATTTGGTCAAATTCTTCTAATTAATTGTAGGTCAAAATGCTAAAAAATCAAGCGTTATTTGTTAACTGTGGCAATCAATCTTTAAATTTAGTAGGGGAAAAATAACGTTTTATTATATTATATATATGGCTAATTTTAGTCGCTGAAAAAGAACTCGACACTAAATTATAATATCTTAAATTAATTTAAATCCCAATTAATTTCCTAATTTTTTAACCTTAAATTAGCTCATGTTAACTTCATTCTAAGGACTCTTTATTTCCTGATCCAACTCCCACTTTTTTATTTAATTATTTCTAATACGCGCTCTAGAAAACTGATTACTATTGCTTATTCTCAAGCTCCCAGCAAAGGGTTAAAAATCTCTAATGCGCACATATACCTTTCGAAGATACCCAAGATTCTCTTGCCTAAGTCGACATGTGGCAAAGAAATTCCTAACAAAATTTTTAGCAAAATCATTGAAGGGACAAATATCTTTTTTTTTTTTCGCTTGTTCCACGATGTAGACTGACGGAATGTCTTCGCAAGAATGGAATCAACAGTAAAACCACGCCATGTTATAATGCGATTAAAATACAGAGACTGTTCATGCACAACATTATCATGTGCCGAACCAAACAGACGGCAGTTAGAGTATTCACTACGCCGTCTGAGTAAAATGTGCCTCATCTAACCACAAAAAGGTTCCAAGACCATGCACTGTCAAAGGTTATTCTGGCCGGAAACTAGTAACCAAAATCAATGCACTGCTCCAAATCTAGAGGGTGCAGCTTTTTCTTCAAGTGGACCTAGTATTATACAATTTTTTTTGTCGAAAAATCTTTTGTACCGTAGACCAAGAAAGTGACAAATCATGTGACACCGCTCGAGTAGGACTTGTCGAAAAATACTGGAAAGCCAGCATTTTTTTAAGCACAGCAATTGCAAGCATTTTCATTTGAAACCTGTTTCAGTCCCCGTTCTATGCGCACACCCAACTCATCAGTCTCTTCAAATTTAGTAATTATTTTTCCAATCTATTTTCTTTGGCATGCCCTTTCCGCAAGCCTTTTAAATGTCGATATTCTTTGCAGTGCAGCTAAATCATTACTGCAGTTTTGATAAAAAGATTTGACCAGTAAAGCTTGATCTTTCATCTCTAAAATCATGCTGAAGAATGATTTTAAGGCACTAACTACTGGCATTTTTAGCCATTCCTAATTTGCATTTCGATCTTTCTGCATTTGATTAAGAAAAAACATCTAAAGGCCAAAATGTAATTTTTTTCACTCTCCACCTGATATATGAATAATGCGATATTGACATTAAAACTCGCACAAAAAAGCGATGAAAAATGCCAGGAGATTTTGATTGAAATGTTGGTCACTCTGTTGAGGATGAAATTAACTTCATCATGAAAAATAAGTTCCATACTTTTATACCAGAAACCAAATCACAATTCACTAGACTGAGTGGTCTTAATTCAAATTTTGGAATTTTGTTGGATGCAGAAAATCTATTAAATGAATATTTGGACATTAATCGACAAATTAGTTGTAAAAATCTAAATAAATTTTACAACACAGATTTAAACGGATCTGCACTTTCTACAGAACCATGCGACTGCAAAATGTCATCATGAATTAAGGAAGATGTTCATCCCATTGGTAAATATGTTTTCCCAAATTCGAGAGTACACTTCAGATACCTTTAACAAATTCAGTGTCAAATACTAGTAACAAGCGTTTGTTCAGCAAACTAAAATTAATATTGACTTTTCAATGAATAACAGTTGGACAAGAGTGTTTTCTTGCATTTCTTAGCATTGTAAGATACACTTTTGACAAAATTTATTTCAAGGAAGTCATTCTCGAATTTTCCAACAAAAAAGTTAGAAAAATACGTTTGGTCAAAATCTTATCATTTAATATAATATGAACCATTATTTCTTTAATATAATCTAATATTCTACAGAATCTATATTTGCATGATTTTAAATTTTGACCTTTTAAAAATGAAGATGGCAAATTTAAAACTATTAAATGGAATTTGTTTAACTTATGATATCAGATTAAAGAAATTCAACAATTAAGAAATTAAAGTTTATTCAACAAAATTACAGTTTAAATTTTTGAATGATCTAAAATGCATTATTTTAATTATCTTTCCTAAATACCTTAGATATTATTTTATCCAACTTCTTTTTGAAGATAAATTCTGCAGTATACGATAAATATATTATAATATTTAAAAATACATAAAAGCATTTGCTACAATATTTATTCTCTGGAGAGTTCCATAAATATGATGGCGGAGGAGGGGGAAGGGGCACAAAAAATTCTATATCCCAGTCGATTTTTACCATCGCAACACCACTGTCTGTATTGGAGCTTCCCCACATTAAAGGAGAATTTTTCTGAGACAAACATTACAAGAATAACAATAGTCAGAATGAAGTTTTTGAAAAGAAACGAACTTCAAAAAGAATACCATCTACAGTCTGAACTATCAAAACTTCTTCAAAAGGAAGATACTGATATAAACTGCTGGTAGAGCAGACAGACAAATTATTCCTACAAATTATTTAGAAAAGATAGGTGTATAACAACCAGAAACAGAAAAGATACCGCAAGAAGCAGCAGGAACACCGAATTTAAAATCAAGAAACGATGTTGCTTCCAAGAATCCAATATACCAATGAATCAACCTATAACCAATGAAACTGAGTGCCTGTCAGTGCAAGTTTCCTTACATATAATATGGAAAAGGATGAGCAATTGCTCCATCTGTTTACAAAATAATATATGGGAGACTGGTTCATAAACCATCTTACTTTTAAGATTTACATGTTGCATTAGAAATTAGAAATTAATAATTTACTTAACTTAAGAAATTAGTAATTTTTAAGTTTAAGCAAGTTTATCTTAAAATTTATTTTTACTATCGGTATGTATTTCTTCGAATTAAGCTTCATGAAATCATTTAAATAAATATTTACAAATTGAATGCTGGAATTAATATGTAAAAAAAAAAGGAGGAACAGCATTTTATTAAAACTGCAAATTCCCTTTTCATTATTACTAGATTTTTTTTAAAGCTTAACCATAAAACAATATTGAGAACAAAATAACCCCAAATAACCATAGAATATCTTTCACAATATAATAAATAACAGATATTATATAGAGAGGAAGAATTGATTGCTTTTCACCACTATGTTCAAAGTTTGTAAAATTGAATATTCTAAATAAATAACAGCAGAGCTAAAAATATAATTAAATGACTATAACATAAAATAAAAAAGTCTACAATTAAAATATAAATAAAAGTTTCTAAGTTTAATAAATAGTGATTATTACCTTATGGAACAGGCGAAGAGACTCCTCAAAATGTTGCTGTACAGCCTCTCTCTGAGCTCGTTCCCGTTCTTCACGGTCAAATCTTTCCTGCTCCTGCCACTCCCTTTGTTCCCTCTGCACCGCTCGCTCTTCCTTTTGGCGGTCAATTCTTTCCTGGTCTCTAAATGTGGAAATATAAAATATACTACAAATTTTGAGATAATTTATAAAAGGGTCATAATTCATTTCTGTATAGCATTATATAAGCCAATTAGATTCTTTCTCCTTCCATTTCGTCAAAAAAAAAAAAAAAAATTGAAAAATAGTTGAAAAATAACTTAATAGTAAAATTATTGTAACTATACAAAGAGTATAAAGTTGTTCCATTAAAATATATCATTAATATATTTTAAAAGGTATTCTTCAAATATATATATACATACATATTTCATTCAATACTTTCTCCTCCGACAATTTTTTCTTCGTTATTTAAAAAAATTGTCACGAATTCTGAGAGATTAAAAAGTTACACACAGTATATAATAATTAACATTCATCATTATTAATCAAATCCGATCGAAATATGGACGTCTGTTTTTGAACAAAAATAGAAGGAAAAGAAACACATATTTCAAAAATATGCATGGAAAAAACATCAAACATAGGTTGCCACTTATAGACGAGCATTGCAACTATTACAACAAAAAGTGTAATGACATTTAATATAAATGGCTTATTTATCACATTAATGTGCAGTTCTAACATTTGCATTGCAATCTTATACTAAAGAAAAATTTCTGAGGTAAGTTTGAATAATTTCAGTACCTTTACTATTAAAGAGGATGATTATAGAACTATATGTAATGAAACGTGGTATAGACCGAATCTTCAAATAATATAGCTACATCTCAGATTGATGTCACTATTTGTTTGTGTACTATGTCTTCCTTGAATATAGATTATGAAAGGAGCTATGCAAGTTTGCAATCCATATCAGTATTTCATGAAGTAAACAGAGATTTTGCATATCTATATGGTTTAACTAGAAAGGAAGTTTATCATCCGACCTACCAGCTGGCCGTTGGAAATAACATTCTGAAACCCCGTTAAATGCAGGTATTTAAAAACAGGTAGATTATAGGACCAAATATGAAATTTCTCTTGCAAGGGAAGAAAGAAGGAAAAAAGCACACTAAAAATGAAATGTGATAATCAAAGAAAATTCCAGAAAAGTAACGGCTTCAAAAAAGTCACAATCGATTAAATCTTCCTATTCATCTTATTCTTCAATTTCCGTAAGACTAAGAGACAACTATATTTCAATTTTGCAATAGGTAAATAGGGTGCATTATATCAAATATGACAGTGTGCTTCAAGTATAATAAAGGTAAAAATTTGATTTACACACACATACACACGTCATGGCGGTCGACATAACGCCTTCATATTTGGAGGATATACATTTCAGGCAATGGGAAATTGATTAGTGTAATAAAAAAAAAGTTCAAAAAAAGGCCGATAGGTGAAATGAAGCGCTTCGATCAGTTTAAGATAATGAATATAAAACATGACACTGACAATAAAGGACAGAATACGAGGTAAAAATGTAATAAACTTTGTTACACAAAACAAACTTTACTTACTACAGAAATTTCAATAGTAGTAACAAACAAAAGACAGCAAAAAACACCATACAAAAATTTCTCAGATGTGTACACCTTGCGTCAGGGCTAACATGTAACACCGTGTTATCACATGATTTACAGAGGCATGTTAACAGATCGAGTTCGATGTTGCATAAGTGCAAGAGGATCTGGTTCTTTAAATCAGCCAGATTTCCTGTGTCCTCGATAAACTATTTCTGAGGTAACCCCAAAGACAAAAATCACAAGAGGTTAAGCCAGGTGAATGTGGAGGCCATCTTGTAAGAAATACACGACCTCAGTAAAATTACATCGCAGTAATTGTTGAATTATACGCGTGCTATGTCAGCAGGAGCATCATTTTGTTGGAAAATTGTTGTAGTGAGGCATCCACGCTGGTGGAGTTCTGGAATGATAAAAGTATGGTACATATCCCGATAACGTGCTGCGGTTACAGAACAGGCTGTTTTGGTCCCTGCGGAGTGACTTCCTCAAAGAAAAATAGCCTAATCAAAAAGATCTTGGTGAAGCCGATGCAAACAGCAACATTCGGTGAATGCAAGGGCATTTGTTGAACCTGATGAGGATTTATAGTGGACCAAATACGGCCGTTTTGGGTGTTCACTGTCCCGCCCATATGAAAGTGAGCCTCATCGGTCCATAGGATATTTCAAGGCCAATTCTGTTAGACTTCCATCCATGCCAAGAAACTTAATGCGAACATTTCACACACATCGGTATCGACTGGTTTTAACTCTTGCAAGGGAGGGATCTTATACAGATAGGCGTCGAATGCTATCCGCATGCACCTCCAAACTGCAGTATTTGGCAACTCCAGTTGCATTGGTACGGCGCGAGCACTAGATGTTCCTGCTCTGTTCGAATTGGTTTGCTCAACGACAGAGGTTGCGAGGTCTTCAATCACCTGCGGCATCCGTGTGTTTACGACCACAGCCTACTTTAACAGCAAAGCTGCCTATTTCCTCGAAACATTTGACCATTCGCCGCAGAGCTCAGTTTGTTAGTGAACCCGTACACAAAGATTTCTGCTCTCGGTATAAGCGAAGCGCTTTGGCGGCGCTATTGCTGTTTTGGTAAAATAACTTTAGTAGCAACGCATGTTCCAGCAAAGAGAGAACCATCGTCTTGGTCTGTTTAGAACCTGTACACTCAGTTTTTTATCTGTTACGAACCACCTTTTATTCGCATATTACGCAAATTTTGTTCAGCTCGCAATGTCGAATATTCGAATTTTTATCTAGCTAGCAAAATGTGTGTGTTACTAATGCAATAATGGAATTTATTAAAGATACCTCATATTCTGTCCTTTAATGTTAGTGCCATGTTTTATATGTATTATCTTAAACCGATCGCAGCGCCACATTTCATCTAGCGTTTTTTTTAAACTTATTTCTTTTATTACATCAATCAATTTCCCATGGCCTGAAATGTATATCCTCCAAATATGAGAGCGTTACGTCGACTGGTTCTATCGCTAGCACGTCCCAAAGAAGGATACTTTAACTTGAATTACTCTGTGTGTATATTATATGACATATAACCAGCATTACGGGATTTAAATTCTTACTCAACTCAAAAACTCAATCCTAATTTCTTTAGTATAAAAATAATTAACTTTGTCTTAATGCCTTTTAAAGTATTATATTTACGAAGAAACCAATGGCAAAAAATTTCTTTTAAACCCATTGTAAAATACCTTTTTTTCGTGGCATAATACAAAAAGTAAAATGGTACGCCATATCTACTTGCCGTTAAACTTTGAATTAGCAACATAAAAATTGAAAAAAGAAAAAGAAAATTAAAAAATACTATCATTTAGCAGATATTTGTTTATGCATCAATTATTAGATATATTTAAATTATCAACACAGAGAAAGCCCATTAAACTACACTTAAAAGGAATTATTATGTTTTTAGAAATGCTATTACCAAAACTTGCATTATAATATATTTAATTCAGACTCAGCATCTCTCCCCATTTTCTCAGCAGAATCTTTGAGAGGTTACCTTAAGTCTTAATATATTAAGACATAAAAAGGAGCAGTTGAAATTATAAAAACTAATGTTTAGTTACTTATATTAACGTCCGGTTTTAAAGCAACACTAGGGCTACTTGGGACGGATCTCGTAATTCTGAACCGCGGTCAGATGACGAGGACGACACCTGAGAAGGCGCCCCCTCTCCAAACTTTCACACCACACCAGTGGAAGGATGTTTGGCCCCGAGGGATATAATGTGCACCAGACTTGTTTACACGACGGTTCTTCGGTGGAATCGGGTCTCGAACCTGAAACCCTCCGATTCCGAAGCCGAGACCTTACCAGCAGGCCACCACGGCCCAATATAAAAGCCAATGATATTCGCATTAATTACAAAAGTTAATTGTTACTGAATAAAAGCGCAGCAAAAATGTTAGTTATTTCACATTAACATTTTGAATAGAAGGGGCATTTTCATTCTAACTTTTGGGACATGATTACACAACAATGTAGCAAAGTCTTACTTTTGTTTTATTTTTGGTATTAATTAACTAAACGAAAGAAAAAAAAATCATATACTGTATAGAAATTCGATCGATATACAGCATCATACAAGTCAAACTTAGAGCTTACAATTATTAAATACTTCCTCCATTAGATTTTTCTACTGACGAGCAAAACATGAAGATGGACTACATTTAGAAGCATACACACATGAAATGTGCTAGCATGAAGTGGGTAGCAGTAAAGACTTCAGCAGCAGCGAGCTAAAGAAACTCCGAAAAAAAAACACCAAAAGAAACGCATTGCAGAATTTCAATAACAAAGCATAAGATTGATATTTTTTTTTTTTTTTTCTGATGCCAATCCAGCTAAGCTAAAAGGGCATAAAGCTAGGCACAAATCGGCAGGAAGTGGTGAGAAAGTTTGCAGGTGAAAGCCCCAAACAAGCAACACTGACAGGCTGGATAGTTCGTTGATTTAGTTTAATTAAATTACCAAGGTAGCCAGCATTTCTGCTATTTGTTCTCTGATTTTTCCCTGACATTTCCAGGTTGTTAAGGAAATTTCTCTGACATATTTGATGCTTCTAATATCTTCAGAACGATGTAGCTTTATTTTATTCTCTTTCATTATTGCACATGTTCTTAACTGTTTGGAAAAAATTTTATACTCTTTTATCTAAAATCAATGTAAAATAAAAATTAATTCTCAGAAAAAAAAAATTTCACTTATTGAATTTCAGATAAGCTTCAATTATGAAAAACTCTTCCCCTTTTTTGCAAATATATTAACCAATAATTTTAGCCAACCAATCATATCTCAGAACTGTTGTCAAATTTACTCATGAAAAATGCAGTATATAAATATATGCTCATTGGTGGAGTGCTTCAGAATGAAATGATTTGTTTCCTTCCAGTGGTGTCTATCCATACTGTTTACCAACACGCCAATCAGAACTGAACAATAATTTTACTAACAGAAAAAAAAATCATTTACAAATTTAAAGTGACATCTCTGCATCAAAATAAGAAGAATTCTTCAATGATATCAAAATTGCGCTGACCTTTAGCTCACCGACTGTAGTAATAAAATAAAATAAAAAAATCGCTTGCACGCTGGCTGAATACTTAACCAGTAAAATAGAGAGAAAGAAATTGATAAGGACCGATTTTTCACAACTGCATAAAAATGTTTAAGAGGTATAAATTTCAAAAGAGTTAGCATGAATGAATTTTGTAAATTTTTGTGGCAAACAGTTTCACATACATCAAACCGTATAAGAAAAATGCTGCTCTTCTCTTTTTTAAAAATTTTTTGAAAAAATTACTAGAGGCATGTGTACCAATAGAGTATCAGACAAATTAACACACGCGCGCGCGCGCGCGTCAGGAGAAAATACTAGCAATACTGTCCGTTTCATGCCGTCCATAGCAACTATTCATATGAAGAATTTAGTAATCTGTGTTCCATAATGTTTAAAAATAACTGAAAAAAAATGTTTTATGAAAATAACAGTAATAACGTCAAATACTTCATAATTCAACAAAAAGATCTCCAAGAAGAGGGAAAAAATAATTATTGTACAATACTTATAAAAATAAAATATATTGTTTTGGAATTATAATAATAGGTCAATATTTCACATTTAGTTTTGAGTATTAATACCCAAAATTCATACTTTTGCCCTCGTAACACGTGGTATGATCGATTGAAGTTCGAAGGAAGAAAAGGGAGGGGAGGAGATACTCTATACATCTTTAATAAAAGAGGCCTATTAAAGCTTAAAATAATTTTAATAGGAGCTGGGCTTTAGTTAATAGATGAAAGTCATTTTAGTGTGAGAATGAATCTAAATACTACTAAATATAGAGTGGGATGGGAATCAGATTTCATCAAATAGCATTAAGAACAGAAGCAATTTCGGCAGCCCTGGAACTCTTGTGTAGAGTGGCATTTTGCTGAATGGTGTGCTAGTGCAAGGAGGTGTTGATATATTTTGCATCTTCATGCATTAAGGGATCGCATTAACATTACTGGGGACTTGCTTGCAGTTGGTGCGATCTATCATGATAATGGTTATAAAAAAATTAAATACAAAACCAGAAGGAAAAAGGATCGTTCTGAGAATAAAGTAGTTTCAGGTGAAATGAAAAGGAGATTCTAATGGAGATCTAAATGGAAAGGATAATTGCCAATAATCTGGAGACGAGTTTATGGAAAGGATTTCCGATGAAAGACTGACACCAGTAACAATCAGATGGAAGAAGGGGAAATATGGAGATTGCATTGTTTTTAGTATTATTCACACACGAAAAAGTGTTGCATACTTTCGTGACGATGGAGGAGGGGGGGGAGCACCTTCAAGGACAATGAAAAAGAATCGTACGGATAAACAGCGCAATATTATTGAAAAATATTTAGCTAACGGCACAAGACACCAAAATTTTCCTACCTAGCGATAATTTCAACAACTTATTATGTGGCCACTTTTGATGATTTAAATACTTTCAACTGCATGGGAAGTATCAAATGCTACAAACCATTTCGAACACTTTCTGCCCCAAAGAGTAACAAAACTCCGAAATAAGTTTCTCCTACTGTAGAAGTAAGCAAACTAGGTATTCCGCAGCTTCCGACATTTAAGAAAGCGCAGAAGAAGCACATTGCAGTAAACTTTTGTTCAGAACTTGAACATGCTAGGTCTGATTCAAACGAATGTTTTTGAATCTTGCCTCCTACATAGAGTGGATGTCTGGTAAACCGCTCTCCTCACAACAAACCATCTCGAAGTGTCAGCAATTGCAGTATGGATGGGGATTATAGAAATCGGTTTAAAAATCAGTAAATTCTGAAATGTGTTTAAAATATTTCCCATTTATAAATTTTTCAACTTGCGATGCCAACAACGTTACACACAGCTCTGGAATATGCCACCAAGAATAGTCTACAGGAAAGTTTTAAGATTTATTTGGCGACACTCGATCAACATCTATATATCTGGGTTCGAGAAATCGTGAGTTTGATGTTGCACAATCCTCAGTTAAGAGTAACTGTTGTTAAAACTTTGAGGATTTCACATACTCATTTTCTACATGGAATGTATAAAAGGAAACATTCCATGTTCTGGATGTGTTTTGTAGTGTCATGTTTCTATTTCAATTGACAAAATGTCAACTAGCCATGCTTATAACAGAGACATTAGAGAGTATTTGCAGACACAAGCTGTTTCAACTGAATTTCCAGTGCTTCCTCAGAACAGGCGATGATCGTTGATATCTGGAGTGGTATGGAAGAACTAACTACGGAAATAGTCGGTGAGAAAGCTTATTTAAGTTTGTTTCTGAAAAAAATATAAAAAATAAGCTTGATCATAGAAAGAAGAATAGGCCTACTATAGTTTTGCTGCTCCTGTACTCTAATATGACTTCACTGAAGAAGCTCATCAATGAGGAGTATTGTGGTAACCAGAATGTTCATTTATTTTGCACTCAGCAAATGATCCCCTTATTTCATGTGAAATACCATTTTCAGAAAGCAAAATGCACCCATCTTGGTGTGAAAGATGCACTTGCATTAGCAATTAACTACCCTAAACAACAGTTTGTGGAAAAGGGATATTTTACCATAAATAGAAGTTCACTATAAGCAGGATTTTGGTTTCGTATGCTATCATGCAGTTGATCAGGTAACTCCATGAAAATATCTAGTGGACTGACACTAAGAAGAGGAATCAATGTTAACCAAGGGCAGTGCAGAACATTGATTTCTGTGTATCACAGCAAAGCAGAGACAAACAGGACTGACACACACAAACAGGACATTACGGGATAATAAGCGACATGCACGTTTTCCTTTTCCCGAAATGGTTTCACTGATGTCACTTTCGACAGGCACCACTAGAAATTCGAATAATGCAAAACATGGCTCGAAATAATTTGGGGGGAGGGGCATCAGAAAATAAAAAAAGAATGCAGTATTCCCATTGGCCACAATAAGTAGTGCTATAAAATTGAACAAATAGTTAGCGGTTTTTATATTCTAACTATCCAAAGAAACTCTTTAAAGAAGAATATCAAAATAACAGAAATTATTCAATTATAACGAAATGGCATCACCATTTTTTAGCTCACCACTATATCAAAAAAAATCACTAGTTCACTGACCGAATGCTTCACAAGTGACATACAGAAAAAAGTGGAAAATTTGTCCTTATCACTAATTTTTTTTTCTTTATTGCATAAAAATAAATGTTCTAAATGTAAAATTTAAAAGGGGGGGGGTAGCATAAATGAATGAATTTTTTTCAATTTTTTGGCAATTGGTTTCATATACATTAAAACGTAAGAAAAACAAGTACTTAAAATGCATCAAACAAATTTATTTCCTGTGTTTAATATTATTTGTAAATTAAGGAGCATTTTCCTGAAAATATGAGCAAAAAAAAAAATTATTGAACGAATTTTAAACAAACGCAAAATAAATAAATAAAAAATGTTAAATGAAAATATTAGCAATAACATCCATTCCCTGTAAGCATACAAAAATTTATTAAAAGATTCGTATTCATAATATATAAAAATAAGAAAATATTAGTATTCGATTTCATTACTGTCCGTTCGATCCGTAAGTCAACAAAAATATCTCCAAAGTGAAAAAATAAATAAATCTAATAATAATAAAATATTTATTTAGTTAAATTGTTCAGTAATTATAATAGCTGGCCAACATTTTATATCCAATTTAAAATAGCTTTGAATATTGATACCAAAATTCATACTTTCGTTTTCGTAATATGTGATACGACAGGCTTGTCATTCAAAGGAAGGGGAAAAAAAGTACACCTATTTTTCCTTTTAAATAAAAGAGAGCCATTAAAGCTTGAAATCATAACAGTAATTTAAGTTGGGATTTAGTTAGGTTGCCTTTTCTCATAGAAAGCAAAGCCACTTTTTCTTATTATGTCGATAACTTGATATCTTGGGAGGGAGAGCAAACGGAAATTAAAACTTTCGGTGGAAATATTATATAACCAATCAAAAGTAAGAAATAGTTTGAAAACGAAACTAAAATGAAAACGAAACCAAAACAGTTTCGAAATCGCAACAAAAATTATTTCCTATTCAAACTAAAACCAAAAATGGAACAGGTAAAAACTTCATAGTATTTAGAGAGCGCAAATGCAGCTACTTCTAAAACACAGATGAACTGATACAAAAGTATAAAAATCAAGTTAATAGGAAAAACAAATAAACCAAATAAAAAATATAAAAAGGAATCCGGAATATATATATGTATGCAATAAATGAGATATGGTAGTTAGTCATTCTTTTTCATTGTAGTTCCAAATGTTAATTTAATCAACTTTACAGCATCTAAATTGTTTTAGCTAATGCTAGACTTAGTCTCAATCGCGACTCAATCTAAAAACGACGAATTGTTGAATTCTAATACCATTCAGATTACCATTGCAATACCATATACAATACAAAAAAACGGGGTGAAGGAGCAAAATTTTAAATAAATACATCGAATATAAAAGTAAGGCAAATAATGAACTGATTAACAAAACAGCCAGCACAATTTAAATAAGAATCCCATGATAAACTAGATGCACGACAGTTGTTCTTTAGAATTGAAGGAAATCCTCAAATACAGTACCGATGATGCTACATTGCTGAAATTTCGGTTCCTCAGAAATTTAAAGGTAATCTTCCAACATCTGGCATATGCATAATAAAGTGGATGGTCTCTTTTTATGAGTATTAGTAAATGATTAACTTTAATTGGTAGCTAATGATATTTCATTCTACTTACAAAAAAAAAAATACCAGTGAATTGTAAAGTTCAATGTGAAACACTGATATATAAAAAAAACGAAAAAAAAACACATCAGTTTTAGAACAAATTTCCTTGGCTCCTCCGACTCTCGAAACTAATTTCCTGACGATTTCCGGTCAGCTGGACACCCTGATTAGAATGTGGCTGTAAGTTTTCTTCTATTTATAATCATTATATATCTGGATGAATTTCTTGATGAAATCTGCAGAGTGGTTTTTGTCAGACAGGCGATATGAACAGTACAAAGCTAGAAAAACAAAGACAAAATGCATCCCGAAAACATCAGTCGATGTTATTTTTGATGACACATGCAATTCTGAATTTTCTGATTAGGCAAATGCTTAAGGTCACTGGATCAAGGGACAGTGGTGAATAAAAATACCATCATTGGGCAGGTAAGTCGAATAAAAATATAGTTGTAAAATAATTAAACTTGCAAAAAAAAGTACAGAAAATATTATAATATTTTTAATACATTTTAAAATATTATAATAATATAAAAGCTTTATCAAGTATATTTTGTCAGGTTCCTATCTTTTTCAATACTCTCACTCAGTTATTATAGTATTTATAAAGGGTCTATCACTTATAGATAATGATTTAGGTACACATTTCAACTTCATAAGCAATTGATGAGTTATATTTGTAAATTTTTCACATTGATTTTTCATGAGATTAGCTTTTTATTTATTAATTTCTCATAATTTGTGACTTATTAATTTTTCACGACATTCATATTGTAGTCAGTATTTAAGCAGGCATTCGGTATTTATGTGATATTAAAATTCATAAATATTCATTGTAAGTTTTACTCAGAAATGAATGATTTATACAAATAGCTTGAATGTATTTTGGATTTATGTATCATTAAAATAATTGCATATTAGTCAATATATTGAAATTTCATTTGCTTAAAAGAATACTTAGTCTTAAGTAAAATATCAGTCTTCAGTAAAGCGATATTTTTACTTTCCTAGAAATACACTGAAATGGAAATTTCTAGGAATAAAAATTAATAACTTTCCAATCATTCCGAGTTTTGGAATTGGACAAAAACTCTAAAAATGCTTCAATGGTTATAATTCATTGCACTGTCATTTAACATTTATTTACATATTTATCTGAAAGTATTAAAAACTGAAATAAAAACTTTTGGAAGCATTTTTGCTTCATTTTTTGCTTCTTTATGAATGAGATTTAATGAAGAATGACCTTTGAATAAACTTCTTGAATACTTATCTGCAGAATTGCTTATCGAAATTTCTTTATTCCAATGAAATGAATGTCGTTTATGAAATTAAATTCGCATGCTTTTGAAACGAAGATACGGATTTTCTGCGATTGTTTTATAATTTATAAACTAATAATAATAAAAATCGTTTATATCCGGTGTACATTCACCTCATAGCCCTATAGCTAATTTTTAAATCGTAAGAGATAAGCAGCTCAAGGAAATGATTTAAATGACAAAAATAATTATAATTTTAGTTGCTGCAGTCAATAAATAAAAAAACTGCTGAAAAAAATATGAAATCTAAATTTTTATACAATATCCTGACGATATTAATTATATTTAGTGAAATTTCAATTGGCATACTAAATTTTTAAATAAATAAAGCTCAGTTCTTCTATGATCAAAATTAGTCCAGTTACGAAATTTTGGAATTTTATTATTTTAGACCAATCGAAGGCAGGTTCGAGGAAACGGAACATTTGATGGGTGATTTTCCTTCATTAAGGAGTCTTAAATGGTCTAAAATTTTATATTATTTATCATATATATATATTTAAACGAGGTGCAGGAGAAGATTAAGAGAAATTGGTCATGAGAACCATCCCAATAGTTTTCGCATAATGGCTGGATGACTAAGCAGCTTAGAATACAAGCACCAATAGATCACTCAGCTGAGCAGGCAAATCGATTAAAGAAATGTTATTAGCCTTGCTATCAAACTAGTAAAAATACAATTTCTATGAATTATGAAACAGAAGGGTAATGTAAAGTCTCTTTTATTAGTTCATTTAGCTATCACATTAGTTATAAATTTTGATTTTCTGCTTAAATAACTTTGAGTAACTGTACACAAAATAAATGCTGCGCTGTCATAAATATCATAATTTCCACTAACAGTAAACGACGTTGCACAGACGCGAGGAGGAGGAGGAGCCACCCACAATTTTATTCTGGTATTTTTCAAAGTATAATCATAAAATAGGTATTATTCGAGAGGAATTAACTTCTGAATTAAAATTTCCATAAGGGACCGTCTATATATAGAAATAAGAACAAATTTCAAAATTTCCAAAAGTAACACTCATTTTTATTTTCTCGTATATGAAGTACACAGAAAGTATTGTAATCGTCAAAAAATTCGAACTATTAGATTTTGATGAATCTCTACGGTTCAGACCTCCCCAAGTTCAAAAGACACATTTTTGGGATTATGGCTGTTTGTCTGTGACAAAGATAACTGAAAACCGCTTTAAATTAATTAGAAGTTAATTAAATTTAATTAGAAGAAATTTGGTATATGGTCTTCACACCAAATTTGTAGATATACAATCAAATATACAAATAAAATATTGCAAAATGCCTCCTTTTTTCCATGACGTTTTATTAATAATCACTCTTTTTAAATATGGAAGTTAGCCTGTCTTCGAAGCAAATTAAAATTTTTACTCGTCGGCTCATACAGAATCGATTCTAAAATATAAGAAATCGCTGAAAATGGAAATTTTATTTCCTAATAAATAGTTTATAGGATTGTAACTATTTAACTTTACAAACATATTAACCAAATTATTTCCCTTTATAATCAATGCATAACGAACTCCATATTTTATAACAAGAAAAAGGTCATCAGTATTTAAATTTACAAATGTTTGTTTATGTGCTCAATATTTTTTATTTTCATAAAAATTAATTTCATAAAATTAATCAGCCGTAATTGAAATTATTATAATATAATATATAATCTTAAATGCCAAAGAAATATTAAGACTTTAATCAAAACATTATTAAATTATTTATTTAGTATTATGTTTTTGGATGCAAAATATATCTTACAATTATTTCCTTGCGAGTGAAAACGAAGAGTTTCAAATTATTTTAAACATTCAAGAAATACTGATTAAAATTTTAATTTACCATTAATTTTGTCATAATAAAATTGGACACTTTTTACTTAATATTTAAATGACGGACAGAAGCGGATCAAATACAATTTTAAAATAATAAATTTCAGTTTAAATGAAGTTCGAAATAAATAAACTTCTTGGAAAATAAAATTTCATACCTTCTGATAAGCAATATATATGACAAAACAAAAGTCTAATTAAATTCACTTTTAAGTCATTACTTTTTAAAATATTTATACTTACAGTGAAGACAACAGACTATAAGTGGCTTTTGTTTATAAAATATTTGTAATCATTTTTATTTGACCTCAATCATATGAACATCTATGATTTGACCAATAATTCTGTTTAAGCACTGTTCTTACATCCTAGAGTTGTTAAAATTTTAAGAACGAATACAAAAATTAAACATATATCTTATCAAACTTTTAAGAAGAATTATGTTTTTTTTAAAAATCACATTTAGATATATTATTACGAGTTTTAACTTTTTGTTATTGACTTTATTATTCCATTTAATATATTTGATTGATAATTCTTTGTCAGTTTAACTAAATTAACTTTGTTGTGCTTAATCAAAAAGGTTCCAATATAATTTTTCGATTATTAAATTGATTACTTCTTACAGACATCCTACAGTATAATTATTTTCATAATTACATGCATAGTGATTATTCTTATAATTATGTGAATTATTCAAATAATTATATCAGTTTTCAAATTTCTGTTCTTATATGAAACAATAAAATATGTGATGAATCTCTGTTATGCACTTCACAGTGCTAAAATAACAAATTAAAAATATGCAGAATAAATGAATGCACGTTCACAGTGTTGCTCTGCGATTTGCATTCTGCGCCTGTGCCACTCATATATCCTATAAATATGTCTTCATATAATGAAATGTTTTGCAATTAAAAAACATTTGTATAGAACACTAAATTGCAGGTAAAACATGGGGGAAAAAACTGGTTGACATTTATTGAATGAAACGCACTACTTTATTATATGCTCATAAAATAAAAAGGCATCATTTCCAGGGTATGTAGATTAATTTATCTTAAAAAATAAGTACTTTTTAAAGACCTTTAGAGAATAAAATAAGAACCATTGCGTTTTTTATTATAGAACTATGAGTTCTATGAAATAAATTAAAGTGGATATTAATTAAGTAAATACCCAATTTTATACAAACATAAAATACTACCAAGAATTACTGAATATTTTTCAAGAACATTAAACATTAAAAAAAAAATGTATTTTTATGTAAGCTCCATTTGAAAAATTTTATTAAAACGGCTTTCATCTTATATCTTAAATTATTTAATTACAATACAGTTAGTAGTATAAAGGGGAGGGGGGTACCACTTCACTAAGATTCTAATTTCTCCAAAAAAGGTTATGAACATAAGTAAACAAATTTAAAATATAAAAACCATGCTCATTTAATTAAATATGTAAATAAAAAGTTTCTCTTTTAGAGATTTTTCCAAACATATTCAGTTTGTTCACTAAGAATGTTTCCCAACTCATTAGATTCTGCTAATAGTGATAAGTTACTAGCTTGTCGAGCAACTATATTAGCTTCATATTCAGTTTCAACAATTTCCTTTTCTAAAAGAATTTTTTTTCCCCGTAAAGGGATCAAGAAATCAGAGTAACTTCCTTTATGTTATTGACAACTATTTCCTTCACCATCTGATTCTCCAAATATAGGTGATATTTTGAATGGGCTTATGTTGCTAACATTCACAATTCTTTAATAATGTTTTCTGAGTGGATTCCGTTCGACTGCTTTATGTTGTCATAGATGTATGTTGTATACATTGTGGAACATGATTTTTATTCAAATTTCCCACTTCAATATTTAATTAATGCTGCAACCTCTTTCAACAAATACTTGTTCAAGAGAAATAACGAAAATTTTCAAAACCCTCTGCAGTTTTTTAAATTCATTGTCTTCAAATAAAGGATTTAATCTCATTTTCCTGACACGAAAATTGATTTGACTAGGAAATTGACAGACTCCATGACAGTAGCATCTTCATAACATCTTTTTATCTTTTCTGGTGAAAGTACAATACAGAACATGCTTCTTTTTTCTTTCTTTTCTTTCACACTTACTTAATTCTCTGCCAAAACAAAATCTCTTACTGATTAAAATTTACTGAAGATTTATTCATTGTACATTCCAATATTTAAGAAACAAGTTACTGACTATCATGCTTGAAAAATTTATAATTTTATCGGATACTGCTTTTTTTTTTTAAAGAATGTAAGACTTTCAATAATTTGTCCCTTTGTATGGCTACACTAATTTTATCACATGCAGAGCAAAATATATTGTCAGGAAAATCAAATTGGCACTAATAATTAAGTGAAAAAATAATTTCAAATCTGAAATTTTCTTTCAAAACTTTAAAAAAAAATCGTTGTTTTAATAACTTATGTGAAAAAAAAGGGGCATCCCTCCCACTGGCATAATGATAAGAGACCTTGGACAAAGCCATTAATGCCAAGAATACACAGATTTTTAATTTCAGTCTCAGGATAGAAAGAATTTAAAAAAAAGCATGTATGCACCGAAATTTTTTCTATTGTTTATTGAATCCAAAATTTCTGACAGATACAGTTTTAGAAACAAAATGACTTGATAACTTTTTTTTTATCTAAGTAGTTGCAGTTTATTATTATTATTACAATGTTTACATGCATGCGAACATACAACTTACTGATGAATTTGGTTCAAAATTTTAATATGGGTCTATATTTTAGTTGCTAAAATTATGTACAAATCTTACCGATGTACCGCTTTGCGTTTTGACGTTATCCTGTTTATTTGTACTCGGACAAACAAACAAAAAAGCTTTATAGAAATGGATTTTGTTCAAAATTTGACAAAAATCTGCAAATTTAGTATTAAAAAAATTCTATGTCAAAGCGTTTTTCACTTATCGTATTCACAGACAGACATGATTCCAAAAATGTGTTGTTTTAGGAATTGTCTGTTTGGAATGGAAATTGGACAAAACCTCGAGCATGAATGTTTCGGCGATAACAGTTATTTCTCTTTGAATAGTCCGTATTCAAAGAAGTAAAAAAGGAATTTTATTCGCATTAATTTATTATTGATGTCCTTTGGCAGGAGTAAGAAATGTCTTACAAGTAACTTGGAAACTTCATAAACATTTTGCTTTACTTTTATGTTTGGGAGCCTTGAATTATTCAGTGTATTTACTTATGAAGTCTATAATAAATGAAATAATACATATTGTAAAAAAGTTATAAACTTTTATACAAAAAATTAATCGAAGTAAAAATAATTAAATAATTCATTAATGGAGAGTCACAACATCTTGAAATTAACTGAAAAGTAATCATGCAAAAAGGCAACGATGGGCTGAAATTACTATCAAAAATCAACATTCCATGTTTTACATGAATATGCAAATTTATCTCTAAAAAGGTTGTCTCTCTGGTTTTTGAAAGCTAAACTAAGGATTATAAGGTTCTGTAGGATTTCCAATATTTAATTCTGTTCCTTAATGTGATTAATTTTTCCCTCACACAATTTATGGGTTCTACATGAATAGAAAATCATAGGCAGTACATCTGTTCACCCAGAATACTCACAATTCTATTTACAATGATATCGAGCGCGGATATGAAGCTCATTACTGCATTGTACAAAACTACGAAGAAAACTCGAATGAGTTGAAATATGAGTGTTTTAATAAACTAGTTAGTCAAGTGAATACTGCTGTTGATCCTCCACCCACACCAACATTTCCGTTATAAAATCCATTAATTGCAAACATGGTAAGGACATGGTTTGAATACATCTGCCTGAAAATGGAAATTAATGTACAAATCATTGACGCACAAATATTCTAGTAAAGGACCAGAAACTGTGTAAGTAGTGTCTCTAATTACATGTAGATGCAACGAAGTTTGAGAAACAAGTACATGCGTGTAAAAGATAATTTGCATTGTTTTAGTCTCTGAGAAACAAGATTTCCTAATATCAAATCATCATGCATAATCGGAAAACATAATATTATATAAAAGCTTTTAAACAGTAAAGTTATCCTGGTAGAAAAATAAATTAATGACTACAATATTTTTAAATAAAAAACAATTATATTGAGGTAGTCATTCCATAGTGCGTAAAAGCTGAATCATAATCTGTTCCATATAAAGGTATTAAAAAATCTAATGACTTTTGTTCTTCACATTTCTAAAAGCAAAAAAATCATTTGTATAAAATATTTCACTAGATACTTCAGATAACAGTCTTCCCTATTTTAACTGAAATTTCTTTGAAATCTCTAATTCCTTACTTACCGATTGTGATTTCAAAAATATTCATCCTGAATATCAGTTTAATAATCAAAAAGTTTTGTTCCAGAAAATTTTTAAAGAAATATGCCAAGTAATGAAATTTACGCAAAAGCATTATATTGTATTCTGATGGCATATTCTTAGTTAATTTTTTTAAAAAATACAAAGCGAAATTAAGTTTCGAGCTATAGGACATTCCCTGAAAAGGAGGCTTTGGGGCAAGTTCAATATTCTTTATTCCACCATGGCTACACAGCTATAGAATATCTCGATAATTATATGCATAATTATTTGAATATGATATTATCTGCTGCTGTAATTATGCAACCAGTAATTGTGTTTACGACCAAATCTATAGAATTACTATATCTGAAGTTCATTTATACAAGACTGAAACAATAAATACCTGTGTTTTCAAAAGTATACTTTACAGGTCTTGAAAGCTACTGATAATATATCCTTTGGAACATCTTTTAGATACAATTGGAAAGTAGTTAATATTGTTTAGGTTTATAGATGCTGAAAATGTAAAGATTGTGGAGTTAAGAGAATAGAACAAATAGAAAAAATTAACCATAATAAATGTCCGAGAGACTTGGTGAGAGCAAGTGTAGATTTTGTCAATCAAGAAACAATTATCTGTTTGAATTTATCGCTCCCTGGAATTAGTACTGCAACAGAGTTGTGATAATTAAAATCTCCTAACAGTAAAAAAAGACTAAAATGTAGATGTCTTCGCTCAATATATTCAGTGACTTTCGCTCACACTTCGTTTCTAACAGATTAACTATTCAGTTGGCTGTATTATATTCAATAATACACAAAAGACTATAAACAATTATTTGACTAAAGGAACAAAAAGCACGACTACCACAGGGGTCTTTTAAGAAGCAAACAAATGCAACAGCTTCTCACAAAGAGCCCCATTAAGAGTGAGAAAAGACCAAGCAAAAACAGAAAACAGAAAAGATATTAGCTCAGTAGATTATCTAGGAATCGTGGTACATCTAAAGAACACGCATCCCGAGAGGGATTACGATCAGAGTAAATACGTAAACGGTTTATGGTGGGAATATATCTGTTTGGAAAATATTTTTCCACACAAATAGAAAACTCTTTGGGCATTACCATTAATTAAATACTTTGATGCCAACCTGCTAAGTTTGGCGGGCCTTCATATTAGGGTTATACTATTTGTAACTGCTAGGGACATGGTCCGATAGAATCTGAATAGATAACGAATGCAATACTAAACTGTTATTAGCGGAGAAGGGCAATGCACCTGCTTATATTGGAATGACTCGCCCTTTTTACAATTTAAAGAAAGTGTACTGCAATCGTCAAAAATTGAACTTTCAGATTTAGAAAAATCTTCACTTTTCAGATTTCCCTAAGTCTGAATATTTTGAGAATAACGTCTATCTGAACACGATAAAAACGCTTCACTATACAACAAATTCGTAGACTTTGATAAAATTTTGGATGAAATCCATTCAGAAATTTTCATTGTTTGTTTGTATGTCTGTCAGTTAGAATAAAAGTAAACACAACTAAAGAATTTAAAAAGCTAGATGAATAAAATTTGTAACACAGTTCTAGCATCTAAAATATAGATCTGTATCAAATTTCGAATCAAATTCGTCGACAAGTTAGTTGTCTATCTAAGAGGTAAATACATGCTTTACTAACATACTTTACAAAAGTTAAACAAAAGAAACTGCAATCAAATTCTTACGATCAACTTCCTTAACCATCTAAAAAAAAAAAAAGTAAGTTTTCTTATATTTTTCTGTATTTCCTGTATATTCTTATCCATTTATTTTTCCTTTTTACATATTTTTGCTTTAGGTTGGTTTATTTTATAGTTATACTTTAATGTATATAAAACTGTATCAAATTAATTGTTTCTTACAAATGTTGCTATTCCTTAATTTATGAATATCAATGTAAATTTTGTGTGGATTATTTTCAAAACATTTTAAGCGAGCTTAATGTGTTATCCTCTCCCTCCTCCTCCAAACAGGCAATTTAAGTAAAATAAAATTAGTATTCTTCAGTACACTGGGAAAGGTTTTTTGCATTTACTTTCCGATTCTTAATAAATATTGACAAAGAACATTAGTCAGAGACTTCCCACTCAATTTCATTGAATAAGAAAGAAAGCTAAGCAATTCAACAAATAGGTAGATTTCTTTAAAAGGAATAAAAACAAGAAAATATCGTGGAGGGAGGCGACAAACAATTACAGAAACATCCATAAAATAGGTAATTCAAACGTAAGAATTTATGTGATTAGGACTTATACATTCATGCAAGTATTGACTGATAACTATATAATAAATGTTACATTACCTTCCCATAAGTATGCTACATAAAAAAAGTTAAAAAGATGTATTAGTAAGATAATTGTCATCAATTAAATACAGGCAATTTCTAAACTTAATCGGATAAATTGGACAGTATAAATAATTAACTGCATCAAAAAAATATCTTTCAAAAATAACCATACATAATTAAATTACCTCTATCTCTTTAATCCCACTTGACAACAAAGATGATAAGTACAAATAACAAATCTTATTACACTAAAATAAAATTAATTTAACGACAAGAATAGACAGAAAAAACACCTTACCGTTCTCTATCATGGACTAAACTACGTTCTCTTTCATGGGTCCCAGTCCGTTCCCTCTCCTGAGCTAACACTCTTTCATTAGCAATGTTCCTCTGACGCTCCTGGGCGTATCTTTCATGAGCCATACTTCGATCACGCTCATGTCCAATATTTCGATCCCTTTCTTGCGGTCTTGACCGCTCCCGCTCATGAGCGAGAGACCGTTCTCGTTCTATTCTCATATCTTCATAATGGGAAAGTAACCAGGGGTTGGTACCGAGTTTCTGCTGCCACATAACATCCAGCCCAACGTGTGATGACCCACTAGCGCTACTAAACTGAGCAGGTAATAAAGCAGGAGGTGGAAGTAAGTGTCTGTAAGTTGAAGAGTGGACAGTTGCTGGATGATGTCCAGATGTTGCTGGAGGTGGATTTAAAGGGATATGAGGGGAAAGGCCAAATGTTTCAAAATGGGAAGGTGGACCTGTAGTCCTGCCTTGCTGAGGAAGAATGGCTACTCTTGGATAAACAGCTGCAGCCGATGCAACAGCTGCAGGATGGGATGCAGCAGTAGCTGGGTTCATGGACTCTTGAGCAGAATATTCTGGATGCCGTGACCCACTACTCAAAACACGATATTGGTTGAGGTCACGGCGATGCCTTATATCTCTCGCTTCTCTAGATGAGAAACTTTCCCTCGCTTCTCTAGATGAGAGACTTTCTCTCGCTTCTCTAGATGGGAGACTTTCTCTCGCTTCTCTAGATGAGAAACTTTCCCTCGCTTCTCTCGATAAGAAACTTTCCCTCGCTTCTCGTGATAAGAAACTTTCCCTCACTTCTCTAGATGCGATACTTTCCCTCACTTCTCTAGATGAGATACTTTCCCTCACTTCTCTAGATGAGATACTTTCCCTCACTTCTCTAGATGGGAAATTTTCTCTATATCCTTCATCATGATGTGCTCTGGCATAACCTTCAAGATCGGTGCTAACATATCCTTGTGATGTGTGACTGGTGACATAACTCTGCGCTCCTTTACATTGATCACTCGAATTTAAATGTGACATTCCTGAGAAATAAAACTCTGGTTATAAAACAGGAACGCCCCCGAAATTGCCAGCATCATGCCAAATGAAATGAATAATGCATTCGTTAATATATATATATATATATATTTCTAAAATAATATTTAATAATATAAAAGCTGTGAATAAAAAATACTCGTAAAATCCTACTAACTATATGATGAAAATGTCAAAAAAATATTAAGTTCAAAAGAAGAATAAAACCGAGAATCCTTCTGTTTTATTACATATTGACTAATTTGGTCCAAACGATTTTAATGGCATATGTCTCAAAATGAAAGCACAGGACATCTTGTTCATGATCAACAACATTACATATCCATATCATCATAACTGTTCTATCACCATTATTCAGTCAAAATACTGATCTTATCAAGCCAGTGATATAAGGAGGTAGTCATTGTCCTGGATATAAAGTTGTTTCCATGTAGAACCTGTAAGGAAAACTGAAACTTAATTCACAAACAAAGGCATAATTAAGATAAAAATTTCAAATAATGCAAAAATTTTTAAATGCCAGTGAAATTAATAATTTAAGATGAATTTAGACCAATCGAAACCTTCATATAAGAATTAGAAAATAATAAACCAAAATGTATATACAAAATATATTAAACAAATAATCTAATATATGATATAGAAACTAATAGTGTCAGACCTGATTCTGATGATTTAAGAGGAGGGTTATTTATTTACAATATGATCTTAACTATTAGTCATTACCTAAAAATTAAAGCTCAAGGCCAGCCAGAGGCCAATGTGACATATGTAGCCACATAGGCCTAAAGAGATGATAGTCGGCGCGGTGCAGTAAAAGCTCTCAATGAGAAGAATTTCTTATTAAAAATTTAAGAAAAAACAATCTTTGCATTATTTTGACTAACGATAAATAAATGGAACAATTAAACCTTTCGTGGGAAAGCTGATGCTTTCTAACCATTGCAATACAATAAAGAAGTATTAGATGAAATATACAAGTCAACAATTGATCCTAAAGTTCACGCCTGTGGAAAAAATACTGTTCTCAGAATAGCAAAGAAATCAAGATTTCTTATTCCATCATACCTTAGCCACATAATATGAAAAATTATTTAAAAACAATTTTGTCTGATAAAGAAATTCACAGGAAAAATGTCAACCTACAGAGTGTTTTTTTTTTTTTTTTTTTTTTTTTTTTAAGAAGACTGCATAATGGTTTGAATATTATCATTATTGATGCAAAGAAGCTGGCAGAGAAATCGGAAATAAAATTTCTATGTTTATTGTTAGTCAAAATAATATCAATACAAAATTTTAAAAAATTATGCAAGTGACGATCAACCTATTGGAACAAAATAGGTTTAATCCAACTTCATTCACAGGGTTTTAAAGCAAATAATCAGTTCTTTGTCAGAGACATTTCATTAAAAATAAAAGCATAAACATTTGATTGACCAAATTGAATATTATTGATGAAAGTAGCTACATAATGAGATCTTATTTTTAACACAGATATTGAATAAAAACTTTTATATTTCTCAATTAATCAATTTTTCATACATATGTTTCAATGTTTTTTTTATATTTAACCCCTTGACCTAAGAATCCACTTAATTTTCTAATTAGACGACATCTATTAGGATTGTCCTAAACTATCCTATTTATAGATATTTTAATTTCTATAATAATAAAAGGGAAATGTGAGTTATTGAAGGGTTTCAAAATGATGTTTGCATTTTAAATTACTGAATACTTTCACTTAATTGCACATTTAAAATTACAAATTCAGTAATTCGATGTACGTATCGGACATGTCATTTTATGTGAAGGGGTTTAGAATCTTACTTACCATTCCTGGGTCCACTGTAGAGAAATGAGTTTTCCGAAACTGAAATAATTAAAAACTACTTGAGGTCAGCCATATATAATTCAGCGACCTTGGCTGGAAACAGGAGTGCTCAATGCCAACGATACAGATACAATCTCAAGAGATTTTGCAAAACAAAAGGCTACAAAACTGCACTTACGAAAGCAATTACTAATAGACTTTCCTCCATCAGAGTTGAACTGTTTCATAAATCAGATGAAAAGCAAAATATTTTTTAGCTTATTCTAATTATTTATGCAATAACTGCCTTTGAAAAAACACTACTTCTGGTATTGCAATGAAACTAAGGTTTCTTATTCTTTCATTCCTTGGTCACAAAGCATTCAAAATTATCTAAAATCAGTCTTGTCAGTAAAGAACATTACAGGGATAACAGGGGAAATGTCAATCTTTTTTATTGGGGGGGGGGGGAATAACGAGTTATATATAATATCATTACTGATGTAAAAGAGCTGGCAGAGAAATAGGATCAAATTTCTCAGTTTAATTAAGTTTTTAAGTTAAGTTTGAAAAAAATAAAGAAGGATAAAATTTCTCAGCAGAAACTCATACTAGGTATATTATATGCGAAGTAGCTTTCTTGAGAACGGACGTGGTTAACTTGAACTCACATTTTTATTTCGTTTCTTCATTATTATTTACTTGCATTTTAATTGTTTTATTTCATAACATTTTAAAATGACGGAGCATTAACATAGTCTAAATAGGAAGGAAAAAAACACGGAAAGGAAGGCTGTATGAAGACATTGGAAACTTATGTAGCTTTAAAAGGTAATTTTGCTTAGAAAACACTTGTGTTTCAGAGTGTGTAGAGAAACAATGTAGTGTAGAAAGACAGAGTGTAGAGAGATAATGTGGGAAAATAAGAACTAGCATAACTCAGAATTTCAAGTGAAATTTGAATTCTAGCGATTAGAAAATAATTATTTTTAAAATCCGGATAAACTGAAATTATTACTTAAATATAAATAAACACAATTTTCTTATAGAAGTGAAGATTAACCCACTGAGTTAGTAAAGACTTCTTCCAAAGTTTCTGGACGATGGCCACAGCCATGAGCGATAATGAATACATTATCCGAGAGAGTGCTATTTAAACCTGCAGAAAGGTTTAATTGTCAAAATTAAGTAAATGTAGATGAAAAGCAATTGCATGATGAGATCTTACTTATAACATTGATGCTGGCAGACAAGATTTTATGTTATATAACAACTAATTTTTTCATAGGTAAGTTTCGCAATGCTTAAGAATATTACTTACCATTCCTATGTCCAATGCCAGCGAGAAAAAGAGTCTTCTCAAACTGAAACTAATTAAAAATTACTTGAGACCGGCCAAGAGATTTTCAGCAGGCCTTGCTAGAGAAAGAAGGTGCTCAATGCCATCGATACAGAAATAATATCACGAGATTTTGCAGTACCAACAGGACATAATCGTACTTAAGAAATACACTTACTTATAAATTTTTACCCGTCAGTGTTTAAAAAATATTTCATACATCACATATTTTTCAGTACATTTTACTTTCAATAACAAAAGAATGATTTGATATTCAATTGCTGAGCTCTAAATATATTTGTCCATGTTGTGTTAAATAAGTAAGGTTAACTTTACAGAATTAAATTATTTCGAAGTGAATAAATGCCATTAACTTTCTTTGTAAACCAATTATCATGGCAAACAATTTTTTAATACAGCGAATATATTTAACATCTCAAAATCCATTTGCTTATGAAGATTTAGTAAAATAAACAAATATCATTGTCGCGAATTAAAAAAAGCAATAAAAAGCTACATTTTCTTATGCAAAAAATATTTAATATAGAAACGCATTAAAAGAAATTGCAAAAATGTGCAACAGAAATAATGATAAATGCTGGCACAATGATGAAAAATATCCATAAATATGCATAGGTCCGAAGTTCGGAAAACTGCTAATGGTGCCAAGGCGGTAGCGTGTGGAAAAGAAAGCTTTAATAGACAGCAGATCTCCAGTCGTATTCACCTTTTATTTCAGATAAGAATAAAAATGAAATTATGTCTATCTGGGGGCGTTCTACAGAATAGATCATTTTAACCGTGATATAAATGTGTAATAATTTCTAATTAATCTATCCTCTTAAAAATAATTTCCTAATCGCTCGAACTCTGGTTTTATTGTAGCGTCTGAGTTGAGTGGTCTATAAATTTTCCCATGGAATCAATCAAAACGTTGAGCCGACAAATTCTTTTCTGAAACTATATACGATTCAAATACATTTTCTCACAGTTTCTTTTTTCCTGCGTTTTGCCTTCCTATCGGTTCGTTACACTGCTTTCGCGATGGCTTGGACAAAGACATCTTGACAAAAACCAAAAATTGGATTATTTCAATGAAAGCAAGAGGAATAAAAAATCTTTAAAAGAGCTCTTTTTTCTTCAGATCATCATATCATATCATAATTGTGTGTGTGTGTGTATCATTAAGCTTCGAAAAATGGCACGTCTCTAAAACCAAATTCTCCTTTCAACTCACTTCTTAATTACATTCAAACTTGAAGCATAAAAACAATTCTAAAGCCGCAACTGTGTGTGTGTGTGTGGGGGGGGAGAGAGAATACCCAGCATTTTAATATGTTCGAAAAATTTTCGTTTCTCACAAAACCATATATCACCATATTCCTAACCCACTCAACAAGGTGAAATAGATAAAATATTTTTTCGTCTTTTCAATGCGAGGAGGGAGGACCTTCGTCTTTCTTTCACTGGTAAAATTTTTTCTCTTTACACATTAGAAGAAGGGCGATAACCAAAACTCAACTTTATCTTCTGTTGTAAAAAGTAACACAGTTCTCACAGTGCTGTAGGGCATATCGACTTCTTCGAATAGAAAGCCATGAACAACACTTCAGTGCCGCCGAATACTCATGATACACAGACCTCAATATATATATATATATAAAAACTTCCGAAGGAAAAGCAATACCAGACAATCATTTTATGCCGTTAGCATACCAGGAACAATCAGGCACAAGTATTTAAAAAGCTTAAAAGTGCACCAAAATACGTTATCGATAAATGTATATGATATCCCAAAGCATGAAATTAAGACACTTTTAGGCAAATAAGTAAAATTTGTTTGATTTTTTTTCCCCTCTCGGTTCTACAAGAGGCCAGGTCAGTTTCTTCTCTAACTCATATTTTTTTATATACTTCCTTGAAAAAAAATTCTTCCAGAAACTGATCGACTGAGTATTAAAAATAATATAATTTAACCACTTGAAAAGTTGACTGAAGAAATAAGTGTTATTAGATCAAAATAATTGGTCTATTGAATTCAGGAGATGCACCAGTGCGATAAAGCATAAATATGGATACGGCAATAAAGTGCAATTTAAAATATCAACTCAAGTGTATTTCATTACAAGAAATAGTTCAGAGCTGGTCTTTCTTTACAGAAAAAGTTTGTGCTTTTCATTATGTATTTTTTACAAACTTCAAATGCATCTTTTAAACAAAGGCTTTTCTCCTCTAAATTCTTTTTCACAGACCCTAGGTGAGCCTTGGCCTTATTTAGATTTCCCTCCAATGATCTCTTGCTTTTCGGCAAAGTTTTTCCATTCTTAATATTGAATATTTTTCATGGGTTTTTTTTTCCATGCAGTCATTTTATTTAAACTTGAGTTTTTTTTGTTTTTTTTTTGTAGGTAACTGTAAAGAACTGCAATCTTTTACTACAGTACAGAGAGCAAACATTCATAGTTACGGAACGTAATTTCCTCTGGCTTTTTCAAAATCATTTTTCATATTATATAGGGATGTGAGCCTTGTTTCCATTGCCCAGCCAGGGGTTTCTCTCTCCCTTGATTTGCCTGGTTCGAATGACTTTAACCCTCCTCCCTAAGCTAGCGCCTCGAGATCAACAACACACGCATATCCATACTTTACAACCCCCAAAAAACATCGCTCTTAAAACAGACCGACTTGGCCAACAACATTATTACTTTATGTATATAAACTATGATTTCCTCTTGCTAAATTCCTAATGTGTAACTGAAACGTTACAATGTCTAAGCCTGCGAAATAATTTGTTACGAATTTTTAACTGTTAACGTTATGCACAATTAACTAAACAAAACACGGATAAACACACAACAACATTTTTTTTTTTAATCAAGCATGGGGCATACTGACTTCAACTACTGTAGAATTTTTTTCTCTTCATATTTATATATTATGAAAGTATCAATGGAAAAAAGGAAGAAAGAAAAAAAAACAATATATAACAGGGATGACGAACAGTGGCACGCGGCACAATATTTTGGGCACGCCGCCGATTGCATTTTAGTTCAAAATAGCAAAGTTCGCTATGAAGTATTACGAACAAATGCGAGAGATCGGTCACGGTGCGCATATTCTCATTTCCTACCATTGTGTGCTAAGAATGATTTAATATCTTTTGATAATTTAATAGTGTTAGTTGCAAAAATAGTCAACCTCATATCGTCGCAGGCTTTCAATAAGTGAAAGTTTAATGCTTTGTTGGATGAAGTCAACTCTGTGCGTAATGGCTTAACTTCACTACTATACAGTACAAAATGCATCTTTTCGTAGTAAATAAAGAGTTTGGAGTTGTTAGTATTTAGTTTTATTATTTTCCTGATAATCACAAATCAAAACTATTTGGCGGCACGTATGTACCTCATTAAACATTTCTTTAGAAAAAATGGCACGTTGATCCATAAAGGTTCGTCACCCCTGGTCTATAATATAACAATGATTTCAAGAAAAAGTTGATAAGTTTTTTCACGGTTTTTTTTTTTTAATGAATTCAAGGAAATGATCCAATTTTTAGTTTTTGTCTAGATATCTTTATCCAAGCCAACGGCGATGAGCAGCGTAGCGAAAAGAATAAGGCAGAAAGCAGGAAAAAGCGGCAGTGAGAAAATATTTTGTACTTATACAGTTTTAGAAAAGCAATTATTGACTCAGAGGCGGAGGCAGAGCTTTACTCATGGAGGGGGCAACACAACAAGATAAATCGACAGGAGGGCAGAGAAATTTCTCTAATTTAGCTTCAAAACAGCTCATAATAATAATCTATTTTACATTTAATTAAAGCCAATTAAGTATTAATTAGGTTATTTAAAGTCTATATACTCTTAATTTTTTTTTTATTCAAATACTGGTTTTTTCCACTGGTCCTAATTTTTTTTTTTTCCACTGTTAAAAATTTATTAAGATATTTGTAAAAAAAATGTTAGTTTCTTTTATCGATTATCAAAAAATTGTTAATATTAGAGGCTATTTTTAATGAAACTCTTGAGATTTAATTGCACAAAGATCAAATTCTAGAAAAAATATGGTTAAAATCCATTCTAAGAGATCGAGACACAGGCTGCAGCACTAAATCACCTTAATTTGTTTTAGCATGGTCACGGAAATATTTAACGAGACTTTTAGGAGGAATACGTCTTTTACTACTCTGGTTCGAATTTAACAAAATTCTTAATCTGCTGAGTGAAGGAAGGAAAAAGAGACGCAAAATAAATAATATAAACGAAATGTGCATAATATAACAAGGTAAACCGAAAATGGAAACATACTGCAGATTACAAAGAAGAAGAAAAAGTAAATCATAAAGCGAAAAAGAACAGTACGAAAAAATCGTTTTTTCCACGTTAGCACAAGGACGATAATTATATTATATACATATATATTGTATTAATTATATTATATACATATATATTGTATATTAAAACTGAAATTTAAGTTCTGCATACGATCTATTAAATTTCAGGCCTCATTAATTTACTTTCCAAAGTAATTGTAAGTAATTTATCATTTTCGTGATCTATTTCGGTCCGAAAGCTTTTCAATCCTGCGAATCGATATTTGCTATGATGATTATTTAACAGTTGGTAGAATTAGTAATAAAATCAAATATTTCAGATTACTTTACACAAATTTTACAAAACTCTACTTTATTCCAATGGAAGTTGCTTTATTTATAACATTCTGAAACTACCTTTTACTTCCTATGAATTTACTTTACTCTGCAGAATTCAAAAGAGAATTTTTCGAATATTTCTAAGAACAATTAACATAAATATTAAAAGGTTATTTTTCTTTCTCACTCTTTAAATAAAACAAAAAAGATTAAACAATAATTTATGTATTATACATTTTTTTAAATATTGCTTTTGGATTAGTACATACAGGTTTCTAAAAATTTTTAAGCAAATCGGGTGATGGCGCTTCAGTTGTAAATTTTGGACTGATAACTTAATAATTGTACCTTGCACAATTTTTCAATATGAAGCTTTGTAAATGATCTCTGAATCAAAATTAAATATCAATAATAATCAGAATCAGGCGGCTCTTTCACAGAAATAAGTATTTAAGGAAAACTGCAAAACATTTTAGGGCTATGATAGATAACAAGAAAAATGTTCCTTTAAGGAATCACAAAAGTAAGGGAGGGAGAATAAAACACTGAAAGATGAAAAAAAACTACTTACTGTAATGCCATCTGGCAGAATAAGATTTCAATTAACACATTTTATACTGCATCTATTATTTGTGTAATGTGGTAAAAAGCGTACTAAAATGTGATGGCGCGAAAGACGTTAACGGAAGTTGTTTTAAGATCTATAAAACAGAACAATAAACACCACATCACAATATATGAACGCCTCATCAACAGCAAAGCAAACTGTGATCAAAGAAAATAAATATTATCAAATATGTAAATCATATAACTAAAACTTTTGGATAGAGATCGAAAAGTTAAAAAACTTATATTCTAAATAAAAACGCAAGGAGAACCGTTGTAAGCAGAGCCTGAGTTCATTACCCTAATAAAGTTTAAATTTTAATTTAATTTTAAATTTACGACCTTTTTTCTTTCATTTTCGCACAGTTTATTTCAAAAAAAGAAGACTTCAATGGTGTGAGAAAGGGTAAAGCAGGTCTAGAGTATAGCATTTTTTCAACATTAAAAATTATTTGTGGAAAACAAACTACAAAAGAAGTATTAGATCTGCAATCAATTATAAAAAGCTAACTAAAGAGTAAACTTTTAATCCTTCGCAGTATAAATACTGATCCGAATCTCAGTAAAAAATCTGATTGAAAATTCTTCAAACTATTTATATGTGGAGCCCCCTACCTCACCCTTCTAATGATTAGCAGATAAAATTGACAACCATTTCCTGCAATTCCCCAAAACAGCTTTTGTTCTCTCGTTCGAAATTCATTAGTAATGTCAAAATGGTACACTTGAAGCATGGCACCCATGTTGACATGCAAACACTTAATAATAATTAATAATACAGGTTATAATTAAAGTGATCCTACTCAGATCTATGTAGAACCCGTTCTGGTTGAAGTATTTCATTGAATTTGGATTATGCGTTATATGGATCATGAAAGGGAATTGCAAAAAATAACAATTTAAATTTTGACTACTAGAAAGGTTTTTTTACGCAATGTAAAAACTTTTAATGCAAATTAGGAATGTTAAAAAATGGCAGTAGACAGTGCTACAAAATCATTTTTCACTAAGCTTTTAGAGATGAAAAATCGAGTTTTATTAGTCAAGTCGTTTATTACAATGGTAGCAAAGGTTTAGCAGTACTGAGAAAATATCGACGTTTTATAGATTGGCAAATGAAAAGGTAGCTAAATTTGAAGAGACTGGGAAGTTAGATGTGCTACCAAGAAGAGGACGGAAATGGATTTCAAATTCAAGAAGTCGCAATTTCTATGATAAAAAAAAGTGCTCGCTTTCCAGTATTTTTCGACAGGTACTCGAGCGGTGTCACGTGATTTGTCTCTATCTTGGTCTACGATACAAAAGGTTTCATTTTTAAATGATATTCATACTATGTCCACATGAAGTAAAAACTGCACTCTCTAAAAACAATGCATTGATTTCGATTACTGGCTTCCGACCAAAACAGCAAATGACCTTTGAATATTTAGTGGTCATATGAAGCTCATTTTACCCTTGACGAGGCAATGAAAGCACTTCGACTGTCGCAGAGGGAGTACTGCTTTTCCTAACGTTGTGCAGGGACAGCCTCTGCATTCTGATTTTATTATTGTACGCTGTAGTTTTACAGCAAATTTTATTCTTGGCCAATTTTTCTTTGAGGAGAACACTCCTGAAGGGAACTAAATGTATTCCATCAAGGATGCCTGTTACTGCGAACTTTTTCAGCAGCAAATCATTCCTACCTTACCAGAACGCGAATATTTAGGTACTCTCTTTTTGCAAGACAGTAAAACATCAACATACCATACTGCCCGACAAGTGAAGGAATTGCTTCGCGCCTACTTTGGAGATGATTTTATAACTTCGAGACATTTTCTGTGTCTGACATCCTCGTTCTCCATACTTGAATCCCTGATATCCAGTTGAGGGGATTCCTAAAAGGTCTTGGGAGAAAGAATGCGGATTGCATCCGAGTTGAAGGTAAGAATAGCAGACCATGTTGGTGCAATTCTTCAAGAAACATTTCACGTTGCTGTTAAACAAGGCAAAACAGGCTTTGAAGATGTGATTGACGCAAATAAAATACTCACTGAACAAATTATCCAATTAAATAGTGCGGAATTTCAAACGTGCAAGCGTTTTATTCTCTATGTACAACGTTTTCCTCTGGTGGCTTAAATTTGTATTATTTTCTTATAGATTTCTTTTCCCTATAGTTGAAATAACTTGCATACCGTTTCAATAAAATACCAGAACGGCCACTACATAAGTCTGAGTAAGGTATTATAATTATTCTGTACAATTAAAAGAAAAGCTTTACAAATCAAATAAATTAATACAAATGAAAACTTTACCATAAATGAATAACGTCAGTTCAAAATTAGCATATAGCATTCATTTATCATAAATAAGAAAATATTAACAATAAGCAGAAAATAAACATTATTTTAACTATTTAATCTAATACAATCATCCTCAGTTATTGTGTGTCCACAACGAGAACACTTCCAGCCAAATGTCTATGTTTACGGCGAGCGTTATAGAAATAGGTTTCGGATTTCGAATAGGAGGAATCGGACGGAAGTCGGGGGATTACCTTTCTTAGCGTCAGTTTGAAGCGATTAAAAAAATATCTGTTGATCATTCGTCTTCTCGCTTTAGCCGCAGTTTCCAGTGCCTTTATATATTTCGCTTAGCTTATTTCTTTTATATTTTATTAACCTTTTCTTTGGTTAATATTAACCGCATTTCATTATTTAATAATTTTTTTCTAGTCTCTTAAATTTTGACATGCCCTTTCAATTTAAGAAATGAGAGACTTTAAAATCTCAAGCACCTGAACGAAAACTTGAATTATTTTCAGATTCAGAGTACGTTTACATATAAACTTTTTGAAGTTAATTATGTTCCAGTAAGCTTGTGCATATTGGAAATAAATAACTATTGTTTTTATATTAAATTAGATTACCTCGCGTTTGCTTCGGAGAATTTAATATTAACTACTCAGATAAATTTAAAACAAATGAAATGAAGACGATTGGGGTTTTTTTTTTTTTTTTTTTTTTTTGGTCACGTATGATTCTACTTTTGATTTCTTAATTTATTATTTTCTTATTGCGCAATTGTTAGAGATACGAATTATTCCGTTTCTCCATTTGATTTGCGTTCTTCTTTTCGTACATATGGCAGGAATATCGGATATTTTCAAGATTCCGAGTATTCAAATAATTGTGAGTTTAGTGAATCACTTTTTGAATTCATTTTCAAAAATTAAATGTAATAATACAAAATATCGTCTTGTTGCTAAACAAGCCAATTTAAGAAACTTGAAGGAGCTTCTACCTACGCGAAATGAACTCTTCCTTCAGTAACTGTTTCTTTAGCGACCGCCATAAGCATAGATACTTGACGGGAAGCGATCTCCTGGTGGACATACAGTATGTCATTCAAACAATCATTTCATCTTTAAACCGCAAGCAAATATTGATTTCCGTAACAAGCAATCTGTCAGTTTTTCAAAAAGTAATCTATACCATTTTCAACAATGGTGTGAAATAGATTCATAAGAGATACTGAATGCCCGCGAGCTGGCTTCAGGTTTGTAAGAATGCAGGTGTTTAAATAACATTTATCATTAAAAACCTATGTCGGGTCCTGAAATAAGAAATCCACTGAACATTACACACACACACACACACACATACATACATACATACTTGGACAATGATTTACATGTAAATGACATAGAACACTCATATAGTAAAGTGCAAATTAATTGAGACAAATTTCATTTTTTATATCATTCTTCTTTTCACAGGGATTTCCTGCCTGAAAACGGTTTCAACTACATTCTGATAAAAAAGAGGTTGGCCTTCACAAATCTAAACTGGTTTGACCAAAAAATAATGATACGCAAAACATATTCATGCCATTTGTGTTTCAGGTTCAGTTAGAAGTGGTCGACTGTGTGAGTCGTCTGATTCTCTATATTGGGGGGGGGGGGGGGGGGTCATTCCTAGGAATGGGAATAGAATTGTTACCCTAAGTCAATATACCTATATGTTAGTGAGGATGTTGCCGCAGCAGTTGGTGTTGGAATATTCAGTTTTTCAGGATTATTAATCAGCAAAATACGTTTGGGATATTTTTCCAAAACGGAAGAGTAAGTTTGAACGCAACCTCACACACATTAAAAAAAAAAGAAAAAAAGAGAGATCTTTAGACAGAATTATTGGCTACTGGTGTGATCGTTGAGTCATTGACAATTTGACAAAGGCTTACTAAAGCAGTGCGAACACCAACCCAAAAACAGGTATTAAAATCAGCAATGAAAAGGAAATATTTATATTGAATCAGGAAATATCAATCCTGGATTTCACAAGACTGAAATAAGGCTGTATTCAGCTGAAAGACGCACTTTCTGAGCAAGTATTGATATCAACGTTTGTCAAGCGTAGCCTTGGAGACCCCATCAGAAAGCAACAATTTAATCGAACAGTTCTCAAAAGAAGGTGTTTTGGGTTTATGTTACATCTAGAGAATTCGGCAGTTCAGCAGTAGTTGAGGTAATGATGAACTCCAAAAAATACATTTCAAAACTAGAAGACGAAATCATTTATTTCACGCAAACATTCACTGGTGGTGTTGGTGTGTTTTTCAATTAGATGTTGTACAAAGTCATAATACGAAACTGTTAAAAGAAACTTTGCCTAAATTAATTTGCACATTAATGTAGGTTAACAAAGCATAATATGACATTTCTATAAGTAGGTATGAATCTGCTTCAATATCTAGGGAAAAACATAAAATTATCGTACACACTCAGTAGGTTAACAAAGCATAATATGTCTTCTTTATAAGTAGGTTTTTCATCTGCTTCAAAATCTAGAAAAAACATAAAATTATCGCACGCACTCAGGTTTGATTCACAGTCAACATTTCCTCCCTACTTAAGCCTTGTTCCCAAATCCCATGGTGAGACAAATCTCGCCATAATTCTGTTCCACTTCCAGTGATGGGAGTGCAAAAATTCATTACTGCGCTTGGAGACTTGAGGTAATCGGATCTTCCCTCCTGTATGTCGGTAAAATATTTGAATGTTATAAGAAAGCATAAGAACGGGTTAGAGAGATCCGTGTACCCGTTTCGATATTCTATAGCACATTTTGCAGTAAGATGATAAAACGTAGTAGTAGTACGTAGCAGTTGTCTTATTAAAATAGGCCGTGGTGCGGCTTGTGTATTGTCGTACTTGGACATCTGCGGTCACTCAGTATCCGATCAGTAGAGTTCGTTCCAATGGCGCTTCGCTATGTGAATGACACCACTAGTATTTCAACTTTCATGACTTCCAAGTGAATCGCTTCTCATTAACTGTCCAAGATTTGACGTGCGAGAAATAAAAATGTCGTAGCAATGAGCGTTACTAAGTGAGAAAAAGAAAATCATGGTACCTAATTTACAAATGTGTTGTTAGCACAAGCTACCGTGCGATAACTTCACGATGTTTTTAGGTATTTTGTATAAATTATATTTTGTATAATAATATATATAAAGGTATAATATTTTCGATTGAAAATAGGAAGATAATTTTTTTGACAGCATACAATAAAAGTGCTAAGATAAAAGTTGCTACATAGTAGAAATTTCGGTCTCTGGGAAATTTAACACTAGGTTTACCAAGGGGTCATTTTGGCCCCTCTGAGAAAACCTTTCGTTAATTTTCATCAAGAAAATTATTGCAGTACTTTAAGAGAATATTTTAATTAATTTTTACTTACATTTATAAGACATATAATCGCAAATCTTTTTTTTTCCACTTTTTTTTTTATTAGTTTCGGAGAGATGAATATAGTCTATCTACTTTTACCGAAGGGGTCATTTTGACTATTCGAATAAATATTATTAAGAATACGTACATTTATATTTAAATATGTAACGGCTTGATAAGGACACATATAGATATAGGTATAAATATAGAAATAAGAATGTGTTAGTAAAATGTGTGTATATCAAAAGCAAGAAGATAAAGCCAGAAGTCAGTCAGATAAAAGCTATTATAGGTTGTTAGTAAAACAATGTGTGGGTTAATGTCTTGGTAGAAGAATAGATAGCCTTGAAGACCTAGATTAGAAAATAAACACTTCTTTTCGTAAATAAACACAGAAGAACTGCCTTTTCATCGCACCATACCTCAAAAAAATATATTGAAAATATAAGTTTTTTCTACTTTAACTTCATAATAGATAGGTAAATTTATATTTTTTTCTAATTAAATGGCTAAAGGGGTCATTTTGTCCTCTTTGGTAGAAATAGGTATATGCCAACTCATGGTAAACCTAGTGTTAAAAGCAAACATCTCGGTACGACTATGGGCTCACTGAAGTTTATGGATGCACACACCATGGAAACGACACCATTGATCAGAGATGGCCAAGTACGACCTCGAATAAGATGCACCACAAGCTATGAGAAAATGCTTTAGTTCCGGCACAGACAACTGATTTGTGTAGAAAAATTAAGGTACAAAATGTCGAGAAAGCTGTTAGTGTGTACACTACGAGTTGTTGGGGCCTGCAAACTTATTTCCGGTTTCGTTCACATTTTTCTTTAATCTCTGGGGAAACTTCAGAGCAAAAGGGTTACAAAGGACCGACTTGTCCGACGCTTTTCGAAATGGAAGGGGTGCTCAACTACGAGCAATGTACATTTAGCCACTAATCGTTTCTCTGGTCATTTCACCGCCAATGACTTCCCTAATACATATCTGATGTATGCAGTAGGCCTTAAAGATGACTCTTGGAAGGTCGTACGATTTTTCCGGAATGTCTAGGAATTTGCACTGGACTTAACGGATTTGGTAAACTACTCATTGATTATCAGCTGACCTTATGATGGCGATGAATGAATCCTGTACTGAACATAAACTGCTGACTCTAGTGGAGTGGAATAAAATCGTTCCAAGAGAAAACTTGTTGCTCATTCGGAACTTGAGAAAAACCATTTTCAGCTAGGACGTTTCATTTCCAACACCGGTAGTTGAAAATCTGCAGTGTACGTGCGGAATTAACGCATTCTCTTATACTTCGACACACCTGGTCAATATATCGTTTAACTAGACTTTCTCAAACATCGGCAGTGTAACGAGGTGCATCATCCCTATTCACAATTTTACCTAACTCTCAGCTGCTCAGTAAACTCTTAGAGACACCCGTTTTCCAATATCGAATTTCCTGTCACGGAATTCGAATATGCCCTTTCGTATTTTGTATTCTCGAGATCAAATAAGAATAGTCGAGATCGAATATCTTTTTTTAGAAATAACATAGCTGATCAAAGAGTTGAAGCATTTGGAGCTTTCCGATCCGATACTGCAATAAGAATGTAATCTATTTCTTCTGTATGTTACCCCATATTTTTGCATACAGTAACGGTAAAAAAAGTGACAAGTTCATGTTTTTTTACTTCATGTTGCTAGAAATTATTTTAATCTGCTGGGTCGAAATCAAATGACAATTTTGCGTTTTTGGATGTACCGTAAACCTACTTGTAAGTAACTATAGCAATAATTAAAGTTTTGAAAAATGTGAAATTTTATCGCATTTGGAGTATGCCTTTTATATTTATCAGTTTTATTTTACGATATTTCTATATAAGAGTTTTGCTTAATTAAACTTCTCTATTTTTGATGATAATGGTTTTTCGCTGTGGCATCCGTAATTTGACTATTCAGCAACAGGAAGCTATAGTTAATGGACACGATCAAGATCAGACTCTTCTGGAATTTCAGAAAAAATTTAATATATCGGAGAGTGGAATACCGATATTCTTGAAGAGATTGGTTGACGTCCTCGTGCTACGTCTCGTTTTTTTCGAAAAGAGTGTCTCGTCTTTCACATGCGATAGATCATTACAAACGGGCTTTGTGACCCTTAAAACGCAAAATAATCTATCCATACAATCAGTCATAGGCTTCAAGCAACTAGACTGAATAGAAGACGTGACGTCAGGAAACCTTTGACCACTACGAATAATCGCAAGGCGCATGGAATGGGTGAAAGCGCACTAACACTGGGCAAGAAAAAGTGGGAAATTTTCCTTCGGATTGATGAAAGCAAATACATGAAGTTTGGTACGGATGGAATACAGTAGTTACGTCGTTTCCAAGGTACTCGTTTCGACTCCAAGTATCAGATTCCAGCAATGAAGCAGGGAGTGAAAATATCAAGGTTTGGGTATGTGTCTCTCGCCTTGGCATGGATTCCCTGAGAAGGATTCAGTTGAAAACATACTTGAGACACGATGCATCCGAATGCACGCAATTCTCTTGGTCGTCACTTATATTCCTATAAGATAACACAACGGCAACTTCATAATATTTCGGAGTTCCGCAGTGTGACAAAATGGTCACGGGCACCTCGACATCAAAATTTGGAATGATTATTAATAAGTTTACAGAAAAGATTAAAATTAATTGAACTAGTTTGGACGAGCAAGCGCATAAAGCTCTAATGTTATGAAATTTGGTATTATTTATTTAATATGATCAAATTAATAACAAAATATTTAAATTATTTATGGGGGTGGAAAATTTTAATAGAGTTACGTTGCTCGAGCCTTTCTATTGGGGATTAGTTTATTTAATTATTTTGCCAATTTATTTTTGAAAAACTTCCAGAAAAACACTTCCGCTTGTGTAACTCACCGTAGCTATCTAGAATCGAAGCAAGAATAATTCTGAAAAATTTAATCTTCCAGATTGGCAACGGTGCAACTGATTCTCAGTCTAGATTCCCATCTATTAAAATAGATGGGAAATTAGTGTAGGCATCATCTATTGCAACCCTATGCCTTTTTCTAGAGCCTTGGACAGCAGGATAATGCTCTGGTCATTGAAGCAACTCGTTGCGAATCGGAGGTATTTTTTTCGAAGAACTTAATTGATGTTCTCTGATAAATTCTGAAACAGGTTCAATTTGGAGTACATCATGAAGTACTTTCTTTTTAAGGTACCAGGGGGCATCACCAATCTTCATCAATGGTGTTTTGAAAAATCTGCAACTGTTACGGGCAGAAGTGGCTTTCCATATTTGGGAACCGTACATCATGACAGGTGTTATAATTACTTTGTAGAGCAGAAGTTTGAGTCTAATCGATAGTTCACTCCACAAAGCAATTAAGCTGTTGAGTTTAACATTCGTCAATGTAGCTTTGGTGAGGGCAGCTTTAATACGACTATTAAAAGAAAATTTTGCGTCTAAAACTAACCTTTGGTATTTATACTCATTTACCTAGGGATGGGTGGACCGAAAATTTAGATAGAGTTGAGATCGGGCATTTTCAGTTTTTTAGTGAAAAGGAGGCACGCATATTTATTTAGGTTGACTTTTATTTTCCAGCCGATGAATCAGCGCTGTAAAAATTTTCTAAATTGTAAAACTTTTAGTAGAACACAGAGAACATTTATTGAGTGAGAACAGCGGTATCGTCTGCAAAATTTGCTAAATGACAATTATCTGTTTTTAGAATGTCGTTGACATAAATATTACACAGCGTTGGAGAAAGCTAACTTCCTTGTGCGCAGCCACTAATTATGTTGTTTCCTCGTATTCTGAAATTAAAAGATGGGTACGAGCGTAAAATTTTGATCAATTGCTCCGAAATATCAAGTCGCATGAGCTTGTATAAAAGGCCTTCGTGCCAAATTTAATCAGACTTTGGTTACGTCTAGAAAAAGTGCTCCTGTTGTTTAAGATTTCACAAAGCCATCGTGAATCAATTCTGTAAAACGAATAGTGATTCGTCGACAAATTATGCCTTTATCCGAATTATTCGGAAATGATAATGTCACTGAGAAATTGATTCAGGCGTTTGAGAGGCAACAGATTCGTAGACTTAACTCAATCTACTAAGTAGCGAGATGGGACGAAAATTTTGAGGTAAAGACATATCAGTCTGGTTTTGGAATAGGGACAAACAGAGCTGTTTCCTGCAAGATAATGATCCTAAGTACTACTCCAAATATATCCAGAACCGGTTACCGCATCATCATGTGACCTCCTTGATAGGGCAAACCAGTTCCCAAGCCTTAAAATTATCGAGGGGGTATGGGCCGAGCTGAAGCGTCGTCTTATAGGAAGAATGGAAGAAGGTCTCCCTCTCATTCATTCAAACTCTTCTAACTCTATAGCTCATAGATGCCAAAAGGAGTTTGCTACCAATATCAATACGTAATTGTTAATATTTTCATCGATGCTGGCAATTATGTACATTTTCAACAAGTCAACTTGTTAAATTCTGCTTCTTTTAAAATTAAATAATAAAATTATTAATTTCAATTAAATTTTTTACTTTTTGAATCATTAATGGTTTATGCATCAGACAAACACCTAAAAATAAACATTATGTGACAATTTCAGAAAAAAAGGTTCACTTTTGGATAGGTTAAAGAGTAAAAAAATATGAACTTTACACTTTTTTGACCGGTAATGTAGCTCCTAAGAGATTGCTTAACTTCCATTCTGTTAGAACATTTGAAAGTTTTATTAATTTTGTATTTAATATCTTGTACATAAAGTAGTTTAAGTTCAATTGTTGTTTAATCTCCTAATATGTATGTGTACACAAGAATGTATTTTGTGTCTAATACAATAAGTGTATGTGACTGGCAATTTCTTATTTTGCTACTTAATAATTATTATACTTTTAATTACATTGTACCCGGAGCCCGATGACGACGAAAAAAAGATATGCTAATTTTATTCTTACTTTATAACATTGTGCAAGACGGTGTACATGATTTCTAAATTTCTTATGTGCTTATAGGAAGTGTGCTGCTGCGACTCTAGGCTCTAGTGCTAATTTTGTTTTTACCTCATGTGTATACTGAGAGAAAGAAAGAATGTTAATTTTTAATTTAATAACGCAAACTATTCTTTTCATGAAAAGAATATGTGAATATATAATGAATAATATAAAATGAAACTGAAGAATAAAGTGTCACTGAAAAGCAAATTTCTGTGGTAACCCGAGGAAAAACTAAAATGAGAGAAAGACTGTGCAACAACTGTTTTTTCCAATAAAAACACCCTGCATCAATAAAGAACTGAAATTTTTGTAGGATTGGCTTTTTGTCTATTGCAATCGATACAATTTCTAGCACTTTCTTCATAACCTCTAGCTATATTCTTCCAACAGATAAACACTTAAACTATTGCCTTCATTTTATCATAACCAAGTGCCTATTATGCAATTCTTTCAAAACATTTTTCTTATATATGCAATGAAAATTTTTGTCCATACATAATACACTCGTACTCAATGGTGTAATGGACTCCCCTTCCTTTAACATTTCGACCTGCTCTTCAAATTTATCAGAGGTAGCCAAATTCATCTAAAGTCATCAAATTCATTCCCTGTTAGAACTCATAAAGTGACAGACAATCTTTCAATTTATATCCTCTGGAATATTTTAATATTATCGTTTACCACTAATTCTTCCAAGGTTTTTCTGAATCGGGGGAAAAAATCTGCATTTTCATAAACAGTAGTTTTAAGGATTATGATATCAAATTGGAAAAATAGTAACGTTGATACATAATATAATAGTCCAGTAGCTGTTGGAAACTAAAAAATTATTTTCAACTCCAACATTTGACTGCTTTTAAGGCTCTCATCAATTGTACCAGGTGTTGTCCTTGTCATCTGACCGCGGTTCAAAATTACGAAGTCCATCTCAAAGGAACTCTAAAACGGAACGTTCATATGACTATACTAACCCATCGATTACATTGTCTTCCACCCTCTTGGCTCCATCTCTTATGAAATTAGAGGGAAAAATGGAATGGGGGGAGGGAAGTTTTCCTTGTATTTCCGGAAAAAAGTTATTATTTTAACCTTCAGCCAGTGGATAGCAAGTTTTTCCATTCTTTTTGCACCAGTTTCATATACTCTTAGTCTTCAGCAATTCTTGAAAAATCGGCAAATGACAAATTGTATTAAAAAAAAAAGAAGAGTAAAAGTTTAACTTGAACATACATTTAAATTAAATTTTTAAAGTTCAATTTCGAGACTCTTTTAAAAATAAGCGCTATTCATAAAAAAATATTTTAATTATATTTAATGATCATTCAGTTTAGGAAAATCAAAATAAACAAAGGAAATTTGTTGTATAATGACCTTAAATATGTTTCGATTAATATTTCTTAACTAAAATAAATTTTTACCAAAAAATCATTTATTACAGTGTGACTATGCCCAGAGCTCTAATGCAAAAAAACTATTAAGCCATATAAAATCGAAATTAGTCAACATACTATTCCGATTATGGAATGTCCAGTTAAGAAAGGGGGGGGTCAAATTTTAACTGTAAATGCAATATAGTTCTGTACACGAAATTAGACTAATCAATTAGTCGGAGGAATAACAGAAATCAGAATTTCCACTACAATTTTTATTTTCGCACCGTAAATACATATGGTAGAAGGTACTCAAAATGAAGTAAGAGACGACGCTAAGAACGAAATAAAGATGACATACCATAATTACCCCCGAGTAAATAACACAGCAAATAGCATTAAAACCGTTGTATGGGGTACTCATTCAGAAATTGCATTCTTTGAAGCTATCGGTGCACTTACTCCCCTCCCCCATATACACACCAACACTATCCAACGCCAGAGCTTCTTCGTAGGCATTCAACAGAATCATACAGAATAAAACCGGGATTAAAGAAATTTTGAAAGCATCTCCTTTCAGTCTTTTCAATGTTTGTACATAAAAATTGTCAAAAAGATCATTGTAAATACATAAGAGAATAAAAAGTCATTCATGCGAAACTAATTAAATACAAGACTTTTCCGACCGAAAAGAAAATTGCCCATTTTGTACGAATGGACTAGGTTTATCTTGCTAACAGTTTATACTTAGAATCTAGAAAAGAACTTTTCTCAGTTATTAATTTAAAACCAGGATAAATGCGTGAACAGAGTATTTTAAGTTTTTAAGAATTAGGATTAATGAGATGAGGGAGAGGGAAAGCAATGCTTTATAGAGAGACAAGAATTCAGGAATCTCGATGGGGCAATGAAAATGGAAATACGAAAGCAAAAATGAATACATTGGCCTGTGTTTAGGAAAAAATACAATAAAGTATAATTAGTTTTCCTTCGTTTAGCTAAAGAATTTTGTATTTCAGCGACACTTCATTTTATAATAAGAATCCTCTTTTGTATTTGTGAATTAAAAGATAACATTCTCTCTCGCAGTATCCATATCTAATGGGAATAATATGCAGGTGCTTGAATTTACTATAGGTCTGTGCTGATATATAACTTATCAATTAAATCAAAGGATTCATAAAAAAAATTTAAGGAATGCAACACGCTTCCTATAAACACACAGGGAATTTAGAAATCGTGTGTACTGACTTAACATTGGCGGAATGGAATTACCTAAATAAATATATGTTCTTTCTCACAATGAAGCATTAAAATTTTAAAAATGTATTCATGCAGTATTTGCAATCATTTATTCCAAAAGAAAACACAAATACTGATTCACACAGAATTATGTAATTCCAAACGCATTTCTCTTTGTTTTTCGTCAACCCCACGATGACCCGCCTACCTGAAAGTGTGTAAGACCTTGAAGGTCGTCTTGAAGAGAACAACGACAGGCTTTACAGATGCTTTATTCACTGAAATGTTTCAAAAGAGCTTTATTCAATGAAAGGCTTACAAGCATCGCCAGAAAATGGCGGTATATAAGAGTATACATTAGAGTTTGGTTGAGAAAAATAGAATTACAAAGTTAATTGATAAATAAACATATTTTAGATACAAATAATTTAACACTTGCTTAATAAAGCAGAAAACACAAACACAAGAATTATACAGTACACCAAACATCACACCAAACAACAAAAGTTTAAAATTTAAAACACAACCAATTAACTAAAAGAAACGAAAGAAATAAAATAAATATGGACAACACCAACATCAAAATATAATTATCACAACACAGAAAATAAGCGAGGAACAAATAATTGACACAATAGTGAACAATTAAATTTATTATCATTCCAAATTTTCAAGACGAGACAAACACACAATTAGACAAAGAACAATACAGAAATTTTAACAAATTACAAAAAAAAAATCCCACTTCATTTTTGAATAAAAAAATAATTGTCAGAAGCTGGGAGACACATACACATAAGATAAAGCAACAGACAAAACAAGATCGCAAACAACAAAAGGGGGAAAACCTCACCAACCCACTCTCCTCTGAATTTCATCAAAAATGTCTTAAAATTTCAATTATTCTTCCTGTCTTCCCCTAAGATGTCTTGTTTCTGAGCCTATTAAAAAACCGCGATGCTTGAATTCGTTTAAACCTCACTGACCTTGTTCCCGCAGCCCGTGATGCGTCCAGCCCACGGTCGCCCTAGGACACCGATGGTCAATCGGCATTCGACCAGTGCTGCCGTTTCCGTTACGTGTATACTTTTGAATTCAAGATTAAACCAAATCCGAACACCCAGGAGTGTCGTGAGGATCAGTAAAAAAACTTATTTAAAACATAAATCTTCATGGTATTTAATTTACAAACGCGTTCGTTTTGTGAAGAATAATGTCATTTTTGAATGACTTCATTTTTAATTGAAGGCACATAAGTGATTAAAAAATTTAGAAAGCAATTAGAAGAGGAACAAAAGGTTTGAAAAATATTTTTAGAAAATTCTGTCAAGTTACCACTTATTTTCATGAATAATAAGTAAATTTTGGTTAATATTCTTAATGGCGCTGAAATTGAAGCCATTTGTTTGCAACATCACAAATATCCAATCAGTCATTATGACTTTTAAAGAAAACAACCATATTATTTTCATCACATATATTCGTCTGATTGTAGTGGGAATTGACGAACAACTTGAAATTTAAAGGAAGAATATTGTGTAATTTAAATGCCACTTTTGAAATATCTACAAAATATGAGCAACTTTTAAAGTTAGTAATTCAACATGTAAGCATTACACTGAAGACACAGAATAATTTTTTAATTATTCTATCACTACTTTCAAAATAAATTTATAAGTGTATTTTATCTCAATACATTCAGCAAATAGAGAAAAATTTCTGAGACTATTACCATGCAAAAATTTTACATTTCTTTCCTTAATACAATACGGTTAAAAAACCATGTAATAATATGCAGTTTCCTATGATTCGTATCCTGACTATTAAGACATATTTAAATAATAAGCATTATTCGAGAAAGTGAAATCATTTTCTCTGCTACTGGCCAAATAAACTACGGTCTCCTTAATAAAAGAATCTAATAGTAAAGAAATTAAACTGAAAGTCAATAAAGCAAAAGTTATATTTTCCTGTGACAAATTTTATAGGTATGTTCTGTGATAACAAAATTGATTACCACTTTGTGAAGAAGGAGTTTGATAATTTTAAATTTAGCGTGAAAACTTCGATCAAGTATGCAGAAGTTTCGTTTTGTACTATTTTTGTGTGTTTATTTTTGTATGTGTGTGTGTGTGTTTCTGGTCTCAAAAAAAACCTCCGAATGTTATTTAGCCGCAAACTATGCCTGCGAAATTCAATTCAATTTAAATGATACATTGAGAGTAGCTAATTTAAAATTCAATTCTGAAATATATCAGTAAGAAGTTTTACATTTTCAATACATTAAAAAGATAATTTATATTCCTAATTATATTAGATACAACACAACTATAAAACAGGTTTCATTTTAACGTCGGATTTTTTAAAAATATTATCTGCCTTATTATCGAAAGAATTAATGATAAAATCACGATAATAGAAGGCTCAAAATTAATTTGCATTACACAAATAATTTAAAATACAATTAATAGGTATTTTTGCTTCACTTGAAAAAATACTTTATTTTCTATACGCAAATAATTTCAATATTATATTCTATAACAGGGGTGGCGAACCTTTATGGATCAACGTGCCATTTTTTCTAAAGAAATGTTTAATGAAGTACAGACGTGCCGTCAAAAAATTTTGACCTGTGATTCAAAGGATAATAAAACTAAATACTAACAGCTCAAAACTCTTTATTTACTACGAAAAAATATAGTTTGCACTGTATAGTTGTAGATGTTTTAGTTATACGCGTAATTCAAATTAAAGTAACAGTAGTGTGACTTCTGTTGTTACAGATTAGATGACAAATAACCTATATTGGGATTGTAAGATTTTACTTTTATCAGAATGCATGCTGAATTGGAGTCATCTGCCAAACGGTTTCAAAGCGAGTCTTTAATGTTATTAATCTCTAAAAATAATGACTCGCGGGCATAGGTAGATGAAAATATGGTTAAAATAGCATGAGTCATAGCAGAAATTTCGTTCCTGGCATTTTTACTTATTTTTCTTGTTAATCTTTCTGTTTCCATCAATTCCAACTTTTTCTTTGTTTCAATAAATTTTTGAATAAATATTGAATTTGAATGAAAATCAATCAGTTGCATTTCAAATTATTCAATTTCCAACCAATAGAATTGGGAAAAGTTTAGTTTATCAAATAAAGTCACATGCAAACCGTTTTCATCGGTGGCGTGTCCAAAATATTGCGTCGTGTGCCATTAATGGCACGCGTGCCATTGGTTCGCCATCCCTGCTCTATAATCAATTACATCAAACTGAAAATTTTCTAACAAATCTGCGATTTGGGAACAGCACAACTGCTCTTCACAATCTCGCACCATAATCAACAGACTATCTGAATGCCTGCATAGCCCTTTGATATTGCATTTTACAAATATTTTCGACCCACCCCTCCTCGAAATCCTCGACCACTTCAGGCATAGAAGGACAACAACGTGCAGGAACATTCCAACGGTGGGAAGAATGGCGGATTTATGGTCAGCTTTGCCGCGATCCATGGGAACAAAGCTCAGGACGGGTGAGGTGGGTGAAACCACGGGCCAGGGGAACAGGGCTTAAGGCGAGTGAAGTGGGTGGCAGGTGAAGTGAGGACGGGCAGAGGCGAAGTGGTCGGCACCTCCCCAGACTAACGTATTATTAACGTAAGTATTTTTATATGTTAATAGATTAAAATCCTGTAAACATATTCTCCGACTCAGAAACTTTGTCAGAACCATCCCTCCCAATTCCATTCATCCAAAACGAACTCTTTAAAATTATGTTTTTCAATATCAATAAGAATAGGAAAATTCTCCTTTGGTTGTAAAAAATTTGACATATTGGAAAGTCAGTTCCTACCCGTGATACCGGCAAGACACCCAAGATAAACCGACTAACTCTTCCACCTAAAGCGTATTTAATTTAATATCATTAGTAAATTTCGAATTACATTCATTTTCTTTAAAAATTTCAATTCATAAAAGACTGTAAAAATGTTGATTTTGGCACCTCTTTCTAAGGTCTAGCCGGCCGCTCAATTATTTGTCGCTAGCTCATTTTAACTGATGAAACAAGTTGAAGGTATGTAACATAGTATCCTGGTTAGTGTCCTCCCCAAATGGCACACTGTAGGAAGCCAATATTGTACCATTCTTTTTATAATTTAAAGTTGCCGTGTACACGCCACCTACGATTTAAAATGTAATGTTATCCCAGGAAGAAAATTCGAGCTTTTTTCATTTGCTATTGTGTTTCCTTTCCTTTCTTTTTTTTAACTACATTCAAGTACATTTGATAGATAGAATAAAAACGAAATTCTGACCTAGGTTCTATACTTTAAGAAGTCGGAAAAAAGGTACTTCTTTTTCCGACTTCTTAAAGTATTTTTAAATATTTATTACAAACTGCAAAATTTTCAATTTCAGCATTTGAACAAGTTTAGAAAAAATTCTATCGTATGCAAAATAAAATAAATAAAAATAAATAAAGCAAGATAGGAACCTACGTACTGATGCCTTTTTTCCGATGTATAGATAATGATAATGTATCTAGGCATCATGAAATTTCATATGGAATGAAAATTTCTGAAATAGGTATAATGGTTGTGGTTGGAAAATTCTACTGCGGGTCACCCCCTCCCCAGAAAAGAATGTAGAGAAAGTAGTATTGTTTCAACTTCTATCGAAAATGGAGAGTGGTGGGGATTAGGCGACCACTGATGACATATCTAAAGATCATGAGCTTTCATACGAAACAAAAATTGGTAAATATCAAAACAGTGGTTAGGGCTGGGAGATAGGTTCTTACGTTTTTCCATATTATTTAAATATATATTGTCTCTAATGATAATATTTTTATTATGTGAAAAATTGATGCTCAACTTTTAACAAAATATAACACTCAGTAAATGATTATTACTTTTCTACTAAGAATAATATTCATTTTGTTTCTATCAGTTAAGAGTATTTTCTTTTGTGGGCTGATTGCTTTTGTGTGTATGAGAGAAAATGTTATCAGAATATTTTTACATTTTAATTGTAAGAAATGTTCTAGACAAACCATAAATAAATAAAGAATAAGTGAATATAAGATATATATAAAAAAACATTAAATTATGATCTTTCAGATACAGATTTCATGGAAGTAAGTGACTAATTTTAATAGAAATATTACACCTAATAATTACTTTAATGGAAACTATTGTGATCTGACCCTCAACTGCAAGTGCTAAATATTAATCTATATTAGTTATTTATGCTTAATAAAATTATTTATTTGAAATAATATAAATTATTTAAAATAGTTCCGATCATGACTGGTTAAAATGTGTATTTTCATTCCCGGCCTTCTTGCAAACAAAAATATTGCTATTCCGCCTATGACTGAAAAAATTTCATAAATTGTCCTAGATAATTATTTTCATTTTTCAGGAAAAGATAGGAAAAAATAGTCGATTTCTTTTTCAACACCATAATGTTTGTACACAGGTATACTATACGAAAAAAGGGTCCTGTTATATGCTTAACAATAGTAATAAAAACACCCTTCAAACCACACTTCAGGTCAGACCTTCGGAACCACAGCTACCAAATTTGATACGCAGATACTTCTTTGGAATTAGGAGCTTATTAAGAAAGGATTCTTCAAAATTTTAAACCAGATTTTCTATTAAAAATTAATCAGAATTTAAGCATTTTCCTTCAAAAACTTCTGGGCATATTAGTGAACAAAGATTGTTTTTACACCATTTCAAAAGGGAAAAGATTTTTAGTGATACAAATTTTAATTCCGTACAGCAGTTTTCTCTAATTTAAATGTAGTTTTGTACAAGAAGGGAACTAAAGGCAGGTTTACTGTATTTTTAGAAACAAAAAAAAAATTTGAGCTTTATTAAATAAACAAATTTATTCTCTTCTCACATCTACCTTTTTCCAATTTTCTCAATACTAGAGATTTAAATTAAATTTTCAAATATATTCGATCATCAATATAACAGCAATAAATGAAAAAGAAAAAAAAATCAATATCGAATTTCAAATTACTAAAACAGTAAGTAATCACGAGTTGTTTGTATAAGATAAGATGATTCTTTAAGGATTTTTTTTTTTTTAAACTCGAGATGGCATAAGTTTTGTAAGACGCAAGAAAAAAGCACAATAATGCATTTTGGTCACGAGCTATATACGTACAATTTTCTACAAATTCGAATTCATTTATAGCGTATAAACTCTTCTAAATGTCAACCATCCAGTAGATTTTTCACACGTGTCTAGTTTTGCCTGCTTCGTAAAATGGTAAATAATTTGCATTTCTCTAACTTTAATAACACCATAATACTACCACTCGTGTATTGTCATCACAGCAGATAGAAAACGCTCATCCAGAGCCAACAATTCTTAAAATGAGTTCCATCACACAAATTCTCGGAACTGCTGGCAAATGTTCCTTCCTCATGCAACTTAAAAAATTTTCAGAAATGTATTTTAAGGCAGCCTTGAGCTAAGAAGGTAAACATTTTGTAATATTCGTTTAGTTGCTATCACTAAAATAACGCGGCGGGTAGCCATAGTTTGAAATAAATCAATTATGCAGTCAGATGATACGCAACCCGTACGGACAAAATACGCTCCTGATTTATCTATAATAAATCTATGATAGTATGCTGAGCAAAATATTTCGCAATATCAAAAATGCTTCTACTCATTCAGGATCTAGAAATTCATCTCAGAACTGTACTGACCAAAAAGCGTACACAAACGATGCAATTTTCTTCTAGAAAGCAAGTGTGTTCAGACCAGATTTTTCCGAAATCAGGAACAAACACATCTACTTTTAACTCGTTTCAAAACGAGAGTAAGATTAATGTTTCTTTGTGATAAAATATTATGCAACAAATATAGTAGTACTTTTGGCGAATAAGGTTTAATAATTTATTGCTGCAGATATTTTTCGATAAAAATAAGAAAAATTACAAAACTCCTTTTAACGTCAAAAACAAAACTTAACTGAAATTTTAAGGGAAAAAATGCCCCCCCCCCAAAAAAAAAGGAAGCAAATGAAAGAAACAATAAGTTTTCCGCCTTACCCAATAAAGAATGCATCATTTTGGCAGCAAAATAAATGACTAGATAAATAAATAATAAAAAACGCAACAATTTATGTATTGATATTTACTATTTTCGAGATTCAAAGCAAGCCAGTGAAAAAGTTAGTAGGTTAATAAAATAAATGGCAAATAAAACATTAATTCGCTCACGTTTATTTTTAAAAAATTTAATAGTATGTTTGAATCCTGAATTAGGAAATTGATAAAAGAGTATTAACATGACCCGATTTCACAAACAGAATAGACAACTCTCATTCTTCCTCTTAATATAAGATCCTTAGATCATAGAATGCAAAAAAGAGTGTCATTCACAATCGTTCCAAGGCCTCTTTGCACAGCCTCCGATTTCTATTGCTCGACCAAATACTTTCAGAAAAGACTGGGAGCTTACACATTTGTCGGCTGTAGACGCTTGCCACTTTTTTTGACTATCCATGAACAGTCGGAACTTTCCCAGAGGCGCAAATACATACATACGTTTTGCTTTAAATATTTTAAATTATTAAATATGTTTAAAAATAAGAGTTTCACATACTTTATATGTGAGTATCGCTATCTCTATTAATAATAAATACATTTTAAATCTGTTATATTACAAACCGTTTTAATGACCATCTAATGCTAATGCTAACACTAAAATAGTGTTTTAAAGTTTTCGGGCATTTGAATGTTTTAAGGCATTGAATATTTTTAAGGTTTGTGTGTACTGATATATATATATATATATATATATATATATATATATATATATATAGAAGTGCAATGGGTGTTTTTAATTATTATTATTATTGCTATTAATCTATGGACAAGAGAACAATCTGTGGACAACAACAACATGATTAAGATATGAAGATTCAACTTATTATTCTATATTAAATAAGCTTCGATAGAAGGCATGCTTTTAATAAAAATCTTGTTATACTTATAATTAAGGTTAAACTTCACAATAATACAACAGCGAAATTTTTTTTATGTGTGCCCATTTTTAAACATTGCTGTTCTTACTATTGATCGAGAATGTTTGAAAGCAAGTAACAATTGGCATGTAACAAGAAAATTTAATCAGTATTTGAAAAGAGAAAGTGGATAATATCATTCATTTACAGTCTATTTAAAGATAATTAATTTACAGTCTATTGTTACAATTTCATATACAATTTGATTTCAAGGAGAAAAAAAAAAGAGAGAGAAATAGCGGTATTACTTGAAATTAAAAGAAAGAAAAAACGTGATAATCTTTATAAAACCATATTAGAGTGTCAAATTCTAATAAAAGATAATTTTGTACAATCCGAAAATGTTTATATGTTTATACATTTATAATACAAACATATTTATTTAAGCTACAAATTATTCAAATACTATTTTAATTTAATATTTCATCTGTTCCACTCTATTTGTGATTTGCTAATTGAATTAGTTGAGAGATCGGTTTAGCTTATAGTTTGAAACAAAACTAAAATTTTGCTATAAAATGTCACAAAATGCCACATGTTATGAAGCTCAATAACAATAATAATAAATTCATTAAAAAATTCAATTTTCATATTAAAAAAAACACTGCCTTTTCTGGTTCTCTCTATGTTCCTTTCCCTTTCCTCTAAAGCCTGTTTGTTTATTATTCTACCCTTTGTCACGAGTGGGAAGTTCGTAAAACTTTCTCCTTCAACGACCTTGGTCGTATATCACGGTAACTAAAATATTATTAACTACACTAAACATCGTATCCTATTCAAACCAATAATATTAGAAAGATAAATATTAGTACAATGAAATGATGTAAAAACAATTGTTGTGTGATAATTCTTTCGGGAGTTATTAGCCGCAAACTTCGAAATATGGCTTAATTTTTTAATTTTAAAAACTGAATCAAAAGTTGAAGAAAAAGGGGTTCCTAGGCGCCCAACTCCAATATTAAAAGTATATCGGTGCCAAATTTGGTAGCTAGATTCTACAGTTTGTTCCGTAGATCGCCAGAAGGCACATACACATTCATCTTTATTAATATTAAAGATATATGTACATAATTGCTTGTTTATTTTTTATTCATTAAAGAAATATCAAATCACAGTCCGTAATTTTAAAACAACTGTTTCTTTAAATAAGGGTTAGTCCTGTAAAATAATTAATTTGGTCATCACAATTTCGGACAGATATACAGGTTAATAATTTGCACCAAAAGGAAAGACATTAAAATGCAAAATTTAGAGTTTGCACTACAAATTAATCCTAGCTTGATCCATTCTATTAAAAAAAATCTAGAGGTCGCTAGTTTTTTAAGGGTCGCTAGAATAACAACAATAAGAGCATTTAAGAATTATTTTTATTTTTATAAAAGCAATTTATGATACGTTGAAGAACAAACTCTAACTGAACAGAGTTTCACGGGGTTAGGTGGGGGGGGGGGGGAAATCGCAAATCAAAAAGCTAATTTTAAGAGTGGGAGGGGGGACTTGTGTAGCATGCTCATTATTACAAAAACAAATGCTGCTTTTCTCTCTCACACACTCTCTCTCTAATATACTGAACATTCAAAAAATCTTCACACAAAGCAACTCCAAAATGCATGCATGCAGATATACATGCAATGGGATTTAAAATAAAATCAATAGCATGCTCAACTTTTACACAAAAAAACACCTTGTCGTAAAAACACCAGCAACTGGCATTTTAAATCATGCAAGCACAAACAAGATTAAATAAAAACAATTTCAAAAACACTTATTAATACAGAAAAATGAAGATATTTTAAAAATTTATTAATAAGGCAAGTTTTTAAAGTGAGTAACGTTTTGAAATTCTAGCTTGAATTCTGTGATCAGTATTCCGCGTGTGGGGGCTGTTTACCTCCATCTGTTGACCAGCCACAAAAGATGTTACGGAAACTTTCAACCGTGTTAATGTTTGTTTTCAAGCATTTAATCGAAAAGCTGCTAAAATTCATCGTCAGATTAGGTATTACGGAAAAAACATTATGAGAAATAAAATCGTCCGGAAGGTGCTTTAAAGGATGGGCGCAAGAATGTTCATGATGAGGAACGATGTAGGCAAGCTTCAGTCATTTCTGAAGATTTGGGACAGAAATTTGAGGGAAGAAATAAACATAACAGATTACTCTTAACAGTTTTGTCATTATCTGATGAATATCTTCGGGTTTACGCAGTTTTCTGAATGAAATTACGAGCGAACGCTTAAATTCTCGAAAACTAAATGCACGCTGGGCACTGAAATGCACAAACCAAACGTTTAGGTAGTGATTTTAACTATCTTCAATGGCAAAATGAGGAAAGTGATGATTTTTTTTTATAGCCAAACTGTCATCGACGATTAAACTAGGTTTACGCTACACCAAAAACGAAGCAGCAATCCACAGAATGGCAGCATTTATAATTACCCAGTAGAGAAAACGATTCCAGTAAAGAAAATCGTGCGTTCTGTGTTTTAGGGCAGGAAGAGGGTGTTCCTTGTGAATTTTTTGCCTCAAGGTGTTACAATAAATTCTGCGATGTGTTACGAGACCTTAAAGAAATCCAAAACCCAGTGCAATCCAAAACAAAAGACATCGCATGTTCAGTTGGAGCATTATGGGGTTCGTTTTGCATCACGACAATGGCCACTTGCATGTGGCTAAACGAATTTGAGATCTCACAGCAGCATTTGGCTGGGAACAACTTCATGCTCCGTACAGTTCCGATCTTGCGCCCAGCGACCACCACATGTTCTAGCATTTGAAAAAGCATTAGGGCGGACTTTGCTAGAACAATGATGAGGTCAAAATGATCGTGTTGCAGTGGGTGTCAAATAAGGCTGCAGACTTCTATGAAAAGCGGGTTCAAAAACTGGACTGAGCTACATACTTTCATATAAAAGTAAAATTGGTAAGAAAATTCTACCTGTTTCCTTTTTTTTAAATTTCAAAACGATACTTAATTTAAAAAATATGCCTCATAATAAAAAAAAAATTATGGAATCTTGAAATCAATTTTCCCTTAATTTCACTAACAAATGGCGCCACTTGTATGAGATCAAAATTTCAATTAAATTCATTAATAATTGAATTCTGAAAATATTTAAGCCACTAGGAACCCATGCTTGTACAAAATTTCCAAACTCCAGCCCATCAGGAAGAAAGTGGAAAGTTGATTACAAAATTCCATTACTATAAATATGAAACAATACAAGTCATATAAAAAAATGTAAATACTAAAAGAAGGACTTACCATAATCCTTTAACTTTTTCTTGAAAGGATATGACATCCCGTCAGATAAGAGAGATATGTCTTTTAAAAGACACTCATCCAATAAGAAATTTTACCACAAAATACCTTTTTCTCTTCGAAGTGATCTTCAATCACTTAAGTCAGAAAAGACAATCTTTTCAACTTTTAGGAACCTGGAAAATAAAAATGTTTATTAATTTTGAAATACTAAAAAGCAAAAAAAAAAAAACATGCCGTGTTACATTCTTGAAATATATTTTTTATCTTTAAAATACAAGTTAATCCTCTGACTGGTGTATTGGCCATAAAGTACAAACTGATGAAACGGGTATTCAAAACAGTTCAGGTAAGAAAAAACAAAGATAAAATCGAATTTCGTTTCAGTAAAGGATGTTTTTTCAAAAAGTAGCTTCAAAACAATTCCCACGGAGCATATTTTTCTTTCAGAGATCCATACATGTTAAAGGAAACTGAGTACACTTGAAATAAAATAAATAATTTAAAAAGGGGCAGATACCGAAAATGAAAAAATACAAGATAATACAAACACTGAATGCAAGCGACTTAACTTTAAAAAGATGAATTTGAATGCAAGCGACTTAACTGAATGCAAGCGACTTAACTGAATGCAAGCGACTTAACTTTAAAAAGATGAATTTGCTTCTTCAATGCAAATCCGATGAGGAAGTAGCAAATGATTAAGTTTTAGTTCCATACATTCTTTTCTACAAGTAAGTCACCAGATGGAGTTCAAACTCAACATTACATTAATCAGTAAATACTTCAATGAAATAATGCATTTTGATATGCAAAACGTCAAGCAACTTTTATTTTTCAACGCTTTCAGAAAGTTCAAATGTTTCATGTTTGTAATCGATTTCTCACTCATTTCTTGACTTCGTAGAGTTCTGAAATTTCTCCGGATTTGGGTGCGTTGGGGGTTCCGAGGACAAAAAATATTTTAATAATTTTAGAGCTGTTAGTTATCAATTAATATGTTAAGTTAACAAAGATTGATTTAAATAAGGTGAAGCTATCAATTTAAATAAGGTGAAGCTATCAATTCAATCTAAGAAACACTGTTTTTTTAGATTCGATCGTAATAGTTAACCATGAATATTATAAAAAGAGTTTTTTAAAATTATTCTTAGAATAGGAATATTATTAATGTGAACTATAACATTTACTTTTCCAATAGAATATAATTTTCTTCTCAATGAAATTTTATATGACTGTTCAGAATATGGTTGCAAATACTAAGAAGGCCGGTCAATTTATTATAGTAGTTTGTGTATGTCGATGTAACACCAGTATGATCGCGTATGATTTTCGGATAAGTTTAGGTGCGATACGTTTTTTCTTTAAATTATTATTACGTTTTTTAAGCCACACACTGAATGTCATATAAAATAGAGACAGAAAACTATAAAACAATAAATAAAAAAACTTTTATCACGGTATTAAAAAAATTAACTAACGTTTATCAAAAATCTGTCGGTCATAACGGAAATCGTAAGAACGTAAAGCGCAGAAAACATTGGGAGAAAACTACAGTACTACGATGAAAAAGAAACGAAAGAAAAAAAAAACCTAAATATTCATTGCATAAAAAAATACATTATCAATACGTTTACAGTAAAATTTACTTAAAAATTTTTTTCTATCTGCTTCTCACGCTTTTAAGATTTCTTTAAAGCAGGGGGGCGGGGGAGAGACTGCACTCCATGATTTTTTTTTAATACTTAACAAAATATCCGAAAGAAATGGAAATTAATGCTATTTAATATACTTCGTTATTTTTATCGCAGTAATAAAAAATTTTCCTCGCCAGACTAGAGTGAATTGACTTAAATATAAAATTATAAGCAGAATTGTTTTTTTCCTTTAGTAAATAACAAAGTAAGTAAGTTCCTTTAGTAAATAAAATTCTTTTAGTGATAACTGCTTTAGTGCAACTGGTGATCTAATCGTTGTTTACGAAAAAGAATCAAATGTTACTAATACATAGTTCGGAAACTTCTTTAATCCATATTTCAAACCACCGGGAGTGGTTTCCCGACACTTTCTCATATATCATCTCTAATAAATGTGTTATCCCACCCCCGCATAAAACTGTGAACCTTGGGCAAGGCCTTGTATGCCATGGGTGTTCAGTTTTAATGTTCAAAGTCCTGCAGTTGAGAGTTATATACTTAGTAGTATAGAAAACATACACACTCTCCAGAACTTGTGCATTATTAAGCACATCTCACTGGCGAATAGCAGTTATTAAAGAACCTATAAGCGTGTGAATTTTGGCAATTAGTTGCTGGGACACAGTTAATACACAAGTACCTGAAAACCGAATATATATTTTGAACGCTTTCTTTTTTCGAACCAAATTTGACATAAAATTTACAATTACAATGACAAAATCGTATACCAAATTCCATTTAAGACATTACGTTTTTGAATTATCGCTTTTATACACATGCAAAAGTATAAACAGACAGACAGTTAACCTTTTAACGGATTTTCACACCATTTGATATATGACTGCACTTCAGATATTAAATCTGAGTGCCAAGCTTTATCCATCTAGTTCCTTTCATTTGCAGTTATCGAGTTAACTTGTATTCGGACAGATGGATAGATAAACAACCTCAGAATAAATTTCGCTCACAATTTGAAAAAAATCTACAAATTTGGAATAAAGATCATATGCAAAATTTCATCTGTCTAGCTCAAAACTTTTTTGAGTTATCGTATTTACCGATGGATACTCAGACAAGGCAAATACATAATTCCGAAAATACGTTTTTCGGACCAGGGAGGTTTGACATGTTCAGATTCGTCAAAGTCAAATTATCTAGAAACTTTTATGACTATTAGAATGCTTTCTCTTCGCATACTAGAAAGTAAAAATTCAAACAGGATGCCCAGATGCCTCGCATACCCAGTTACTCTCTTCTACTGTAGTACATTTATGTTCGTTTTAAAAAATTCAGTATAATGAGAGGATGGCAAAAGTAATGCCCTTGGAGGTACTTAGCCATGCCATGCCACTATAATAATCGTAATAGTATAAAAAGGGTCCTAATAATCGTTAATAAACGCAATGCAGGCATATCTATATATTATAAACGCGGATTTTTTTTTTAACCATTGAGTAATTAGAGGAAATTATTGTAATGTAAAATTTATAGATCACTGCAATAATCAGATTAAAGCATTTAAAAATGAAACATTTTCAGTAAAATATTTGGTGTAAGTGAAAATTCCTTAAGTTACTTCGATTTTTCTTAAGTTTTAATCCCTCGTGGTTAATAATGAGATTACCTTTGGTAGATGGTTTTGCCCTATTAGCATAAAACCATACAGTGCACGATTTTGGCGTTTTTCGATTTTCATAGTTATATTATATATATATATATATATACACACACACACACACACTTATAATAAAGCTCAATAAGTGTGTGTGTGTGTGTGAGTGTTGGCGCTCTACAGGCCAGATCATTCAACCTACAGCTACCAAATTTGGCACGTGTATACCTTGGAGGTCGGGAATGTGCACCAGGGGGTTATTTTTTCGAATTTTTAATTAGAATTTTATTTATTTAAAAATTAAGCGAAATTTTGGCGTGTTTCTGCTATAACTTCCGAAAATATTACCGCACAAAAAAGATACTTACAACAAGTTAAAGATCAAGAATTTATCTTTTAAATGATACCAATGTTTTGACCTTAAAATTAAAATTTCTATTTTTAATGAATTTTTAAATAAATATTTTAACTATATTTTTCAACAATTTTTTTCGTACAAAATAAAAATAAAATTTAAGCTGCACGAGCACATTTCGCATTCATGGGGAAAAATTAGTTTTTTTTTTTTCAAAGTGTTGCCATCACATTGATTAAAGCTCCAACTAAAAATAAATTAAATCTTTTTGGAAATGAAATCTACAAAAATATACTTTTCGGCACGTGTCTGTAGGAAATTAAACAAATAAGAAATTTTATTTTTTCTAAAAAATAAATTCAAGAAAAATTATTTTATGATCTTTTAAACTCTCTGTATTATTAATCCGATAAATCAGTTTTATTTTAAGGCAAGTTTTGTTTAATATGAATAGGATATCCATTCACATCAGGGCCACACAGCTAATTTGTAAACCTTTAGTAAGACACAGATCTGCTAAAATGGTCTAAATGGAAAATGATTATATTTTATGTAACTTGATTCAATAAATGCTCTAATAAATAACGAATTTTTGATTTTACATAAAGCTTCTGCTGTGGAAATCACGATTAACAAAATGTTCTTGAAACACTAATATTTTAAATAAAAAGAGTTAATTTCCAATCAACTAAATCAATCACTTAAACTGACTGATTTATGAAAATTTGAATATCACTATTCAATAAAAAAAGGATAATTATAGATTTTCCATCGATCTTTTCAAAGAAAATCAGCACGCAGGTTTCTAAAGATTAATTGGCCTAAGATTGTGAAAAATGTTGAGTTTTTTTAAATTTTTAACATTTAAAACTTCATAAATAAGTCTTAGTTGATCGTGGAAAATAGAAACATTCATTCATTTATTTAAAATTTGGCGTGTCCAGAATATTTCTCAGAATATGTTACCTTACTGCATTAAATTTAGACTTCATAATTTTTGGAATATATTTATAGGCCGGAACAAAATATTATTATTGATTTCATTTCAATCCTTTTGAAAGTAAAACTAAAAACTGAATTTTATGCTGAATCTGAGAAATTTTTGTTGAATTATTCTTTGAGATATTACATAAATTATGAAAAATATTTTGTAGTTCACATAAGACTTAAATACCGAGCGATTCTGTTTGCAATATTCATATTCAATAATAATAAATAAATAAAAATAAAGACGATAAATAAAATAAAACGCTTGGTTTTATTAAAAAATATCTTTATATTAATTGCAATTTCATCATTTCCACTTTAAATTAAAGTTGAAGTATTACCGGAAATGACAACAAATTACCAAAATATAGTAAATTGAACGAAACGATCTAAACAACAGTATAAGTTTGGTATGGCTATCAAAATTGGAAGATTAAAAATGTTTTGTTTAAGAATCTATTAAGAGACCAGTTACTTAAAATATTTAATTGAAAATTGTAGTGAGCGGTAATACTGGCGAACCGGCTGGTCGCCAAAGGCGGCTAGTATATATATATATATATATATATATAGTTGTAAGAAGTAGCAAATTAATTTTTCGAAGACAAACTTGACTTTTTTTTAAAAAAAAATTTCTAGAAGCAACAAAATTACTTTTTGTATTTAGAAAATATCTACTCATTACTGTAATTACTTTCCTGATTGCAATGGATTAAATATTGCGGGAAAACTTTAATAAAACAAACCAATATAAATAAAAATTATAATATAAATTAGATGTTAACAAGATAAATAAGAAATTTGTGCTAAAATATTCAGTAACTAGGGTAGCCGTTAAAAATCAACTTCAGGAATTTTATTAGGCATCTTTCTATTTTGTTCTATGATATAAAAAATATTTTTACAAAAAATCCAAAGTTAAAATTTTGTTTTAAAGGTCACTATCAAGCTTTAGTTTTGAAAACAGAAGAAATTTTCCGAAAATTAATCAAATGTGTAAATACATAAATTATAAAAGATGGTGATTATAGTTGAGAAAGCATTTCGTCATGTTTGGGCATGACGAATGACATTGTTCTGATTTCTTACCACTACGAATTTATATCACCTGCAGTTTCATGTTGAGATAAGAGTGTTCATGCCCAAACACACAAACTGTCATGGTCCCCACATGAATCTGACTCAAGATCATTTCGTAATTAATTCTAGCAATGAATGTAGCATATTCTGAGTGTTTTTCGTGCATGTTTGAGTTTTAAGTTTAGCCTAATCAAAAGTACATTAAATATCACTATAGTGAAATAGTTTGAAATAGTATTTTAAATGTGAATATATTTTAGTTTATAACACTTTTTATTAATGGCATGAAACAGTAAATCACTTATTTTAACAAGAAAATCTATAGATATATGATTTTGTTGGTTAATTGCATCTATCAAAACAGGTTAAACGTCTTAAAAAAACAGGTTATAGTTAAAATTGAAATATTTTTTAAAGAATGACAAAAACTCATCTTGTAAAACCTCAAAAAAGGATAGGAAGAATAGTCTGGACAGTAATGTCGCTGCTAATCACAATGCTGAAAAAAAAATTATAGAAAAGCGGCTATTGTTTTGAAAACACTTTAAAATGTAGGATGTGATCAGTGTGAGCAGAATGTGAACAAATAGTCTATTCAACGAGTGAGAATGGAAAGCAGAGCTCAAGGTTTAAAAAAAGAGTTCTCAACTGATTTTCCTTTGACCATTGCATTAGAAAAGAAACATTTTAGAAGATATTGTAGGTAATAAAACTGTTGGTTGTCAACTAATCATTGCTTTATCAGGAATCAATCGTCAGGAAAAGACATTGACCAATAACTTCCGATATCAAACTTTTCAAAGAGAAGCGATTCACGGCTATTCAATAAGAAGAAATTCAGGGATTTATTTATCAGATAAAATGTTTGAGTTTTGATTCAACGTCTGTTAACATAGTTATTTATTATTATCAGATAAAATGTTTGAGCTTTAATACAACGTCAGTAAACATTGGATTGCGAAAAAGAGTACGTACTGAGCAAAAGATGAACAGCTTTAGATTATTTGCCGTTACATGGCTACGAAATCCTGCTTGAAGCAATAGTTACTGTTACGCTAGTTTAAGTTTCAACAAGGTTTGAATGAACATTTAAACGAGTTAAGAATTCTTGACGTTCAAACGATCAAGATGATTTTCATACAGGCCTATTTGGTACCTCAATACATGAAAAAGTAATCAACAGTGCCTTAAATATTAAATGAATTTGCCAAAAATCAACTTGGAGTTTCAGGCTCGAGATGATTATAAAATACTTTGAGTTCATCATTACATTTCTTGTAAGTAATCCCAAAAAAGAAATACGCTTTAGATTTCCGGGGGGGGTGGCGCTGCATGGTGCCTCATGGATTGGGAAAAGCAAATTATTCAAAAGCAAATTATTCAAAAATCAATTTAAACTGCCTTAACAAGAATATGAAATACGTGATACTCGCTTGTAGTGAAATGTTATTTCAATAGCTGATTTCAAACAATATTGCTTATTTTGCTTCAAAAAGTAGTTTGCAGTCTCTGAAAAACTAAAGATTATGAATGTATTAATTATAAAATTTCTATAAGTGCAATGAACGAGTTTCTAAGGCACTTAGGGTACCCATCAGGGGAATTTGTAATCCTTGCGTTTTTTGACGATTATCTCAAGAAACGATAAGGAAAATGATTAATGCTTTAAAAAAGGACGAAAATGATAAATCCTTGAAATGGGAGTTCATCTAGATGTAGCCTTTAAAAAGAGTCAATGATTTTGTATCAATTAATACGATGAGAATTTTTAAAATCTTGGGATATACTATTGGATATACCATCTCTGCAAAAAGACGGGATAGATTGGAAAGAAGATGAATCCCAGAAGATTGGTTGAATTGCGCTTTCTGGCGCAAGAGCCATACTTGACTAAACTGCACCAGAATCCAAGAAGAAATGCAAAGCAATAATTGGTTCATTAAGAGTAGTAAACGACGCAGTAAAGCGTGAACGTGGAGAGGACATTATGCAAATGCACAACTGACTTCACACACAAAAAGTAAAACAATGCATGTTGTTAGAAAAGCAATTTAGAAGCAAATAGCAGGACTAAAAAAAATCTGTTTTAGTATCTTAAAAGTAATTATATAAACAAACTGAAATTATTTTTAACTTCATGCACTTGTTTAATGTGTAACAAATTAAAATTCTTTTAAATTGTAATGAGATGTTTGCTAATTGAAGTTGGTTCAATTCTAACTTTTTTCTGAAATTAAAAAATTTTTGGCTTTGATAGCGATTTCTGAAACTTGCAAAAATATTTTTTTCTCTCATATATAAACACAAAACTTCTGATAAATAAAAAGGAAAAGAATTAATCTAAAATTATAGCATTATTCTACTTCATCATGAGTAGATAGAATGATAAATTTTTAGCTGTTTTTAAGAGTTCTTTGTTAAAGAAAGGCAAAAAACATAAAAAGAGAGTTCAAGATTATATTTGGACTTGTATATCCTCAGATAAGCAATCTAGCGAAATTTAAATAAGCAAGTCTTTATTTTAACCGCACGATTTTCACATGATACTGCAGCTTAACATAAAACAAAGTTATAGAAATTAGACTCTGAGAGGTGTGGTAAAGTTTAAAATCCCACTAATTTATTGGAAAAATCTTATCACCTACTGTATTCACAATGAATTTATTTACAACGAAAAAATATATCTTTCAGCAAATAACTAACACAGGGAATTAATTTCTCCTTTCTACTAGCCATTCGATTTCTACACTTCTTTGATCTCACCTAGCAACACACACACGTGATAAATCTCAACTTAGTCCACCGAAAGCATCCGGTGGACTAAGTCCACCTTTCGTCCGCATGAAGAAAATAGGTCTTCCGTTCTGTTCTTTTTCTTTGGTGATATGCATCTTCTTTTAATTTCTTATCTTTAGTACATTTCAATATTTGATTTGTAACTTATTGTTAGATACTGTTTGCAGAAAATGCACATTAATTTCAGCCTCTGACGAAAAATTAAAGCGTCTCAATCAATTAAAAAATTAAAACGTCTATATCATATTATATATAAATATAACAAAAATAAAAAGTATAAGTGGAATGTAAACCGAAGAAATGAAAAAACATGTTTAAAAAAGGAGAAAAAAAAACCGCATGCGACACGAATGCATAAAACGCTGTAATTCAAAGAGCAATGTGGAAACAAATTTTAAATCAAAAGTGGTAATAAAATGTAAAACATTGGATGAAATGGGACGATCAACATATTAATCACTCATCAAGGATGAAATTAGCGTGGACTGCAAAAGAAACTATAGCATTTTCTTCAAAGAGTACCGAACAATTAAGTGAAAAGATGTCTTCATTTCAAATGCTATAGTAATGTGAAAAGGTGCAAAAAGCAATGTAAAACTGAGATACAAAATAAATAATATAAAAGAAAGGTGTATAATTTCGAGGGAAAAAAATAGTAGCAATTCATGCATTTCCCCGCTATTCAAAGTTCTGAAGAATATCAATTATCTTAAACGTCAGAATGCTTTAATTTTTACACCGGGATACTGGCAATGTCAAACTAGTACATGAAAAGAATTCAATAAGATTATTAATAATAGCTATATTCGACGATTATTTTTAAATATGATTAAAAATAAACTTAAATTATAAATTTAAAATAAACAGAACTGTTGTCCAATGTAAAACCGGCTCAAAAAACGCATCTGAAAACAAAAACTAAAAAGTGCACTATCAAAGGAAATTCTAAAAATCCGGTTGCTTTTCCGCTCTGAACAAGCTTGGCTCTTTATCCGCAAAAGGTTTCCGACCTCTAAAAAAATTGTGCTTTCCGTCGTTCCTCATCCGCCATTTTCTTGAGATCTATCTGCTTTTTGTAAGATTCTGGTTGTGTGTTTAAATCAATACTGATCGGATTCATTGACTGTTTTGATGCTTCAAAACATTTCTCTCTTAGAAATAAAAAAACTGACATGGTGACAAAGATTTAAAGAACTTCTTTAACTATTTTTATGCCATTGATAACACAAACTAGAGAATTCCAAACAGTTGACAATAGTGCAATGGAAGAGGATGATTCATTTACACTAGTATGGCAACAAGCTGGAAAACAAAACAGATTACCTTTTCGAATTTGCGATAACCCGCAAACGGGCGCCGCAAAGAAACGGGCGCAGTTCGAGTGCCATTCGAAGAAATTATTTTCACTGCGAGCCCAGTGCGAAGCATTATCCATCATCACCAGTCAGTCGAGGGTATGAATTCAAGCAATTATGTCTAAGCGCCAAAAAATCACGATGTATTCCAAAAATATTATCTCGCAAAAATTATTTGTACACCATTTTAAAATATTGCTGCGGATTGTTCATAGATGGCGCTCCCGCCTCTTGTTTACTTCCTGTTAGTCAACAGTCAGCCCCGAGAACGGGGACTTACGGGGTAGGCACGGTCTCCAACGATAATGGAATTTCGAAGGAGTGTCGAGTTAAACTTTGTTGTTATCTTTAATGAATATCTAAAAGGACACCGATTTTTGGAAGTCATTCATTAAGCACCTCCACTGAACACAGTCGCAATAAATATTTTTTAAAAAATTATCTTTCTAATGATATCATTTAAAATAAACATACTATTTTACCATAGTAATAACGTTTTTGAGACATTTATATTTGCAACAATATTTTTCATCACTGCAATACATATAAAATTATTTTTATTGTTTCATCAAATCATTTAATCACAGTATTTGTTAAAGCTCTGTTTAACGATATTCGCTTTCTTTGATACTTTGATTTTATAAACTCAAAAACAGATTTTCATTTACCAGAAATGTGATATTATATGATTTTTAAGCCCATTAAATTTATGAGATTAGTTTCGAATTATGAAATACTTTCACGCGCCAACTTCAAATTAATATTTTTAATAATGTGATCATGAACATTGGCTTTTCACTTTGGCTTCTAATTACAAATTTTGACTTTTAATTTTACAATCATTGTGATTCGAATTTCCTTTCGTTTAAAACAATATTATTAAAACAATGAAAGGAAATTTTTATTCATCACAAACTTTATTTAGAAAAATTTGACAATTAACTCTGTTTAAATATTTTTTAATATTATTTCTTGATATCTTTTTGAAAATTTAGGATTTTTTTTATCAAGTTGCTTCATTATTATTTTTCCATTCAATATGATTAAAAAAGAAGATATTTAACAATTTTTCTCACATTAATATCATTTCTAATTCTTTGCTTTAAATTCGGCCATGCGCTGACATTCAGTTTAAAACATTCAGTATTAAAATATCTTATTTCTACAGCAGGTAGGGGAAAAAAAGTAATTTCTTTTTGTACAAATTTCAATTTTCATTTCAATTATTATCGAAAAACAAAAGAAAAGGTATAAACGCTTGTGAATTCGTATTTAATAATTTAACAGCCAAGAAAGCCAATATTCCGACTGAACAAATTGGCTTCCAAAGTCAGCTTGGTTATATGTGTAACACAAAGTCGAATAACAGTTGGAAATTAATTGCATAAACTAATATTGTATTTCAAAAATTCTTTATAATAAAAAACCAAAATGAAATAAAAATGTGTAATTTTAGTATAAATGAATTTGCACGATTAAATAAGATTAAGTAGTACCTGCATGATTAAATTTAAAGAAACGCGAAATAAAATCAGTAAGTATAATATTAAATTCTCTTAGCTTGCAGGTTCATTGGAGGTTTGTGGTGAAAAACGAATTACATGCTCCAAATTTGAAATGCGATTCCCCGAAAAATCGACAAGATTTGGATGGCGAAGAACTAAAAAGAAGAACATGTCCACGTCGGGAAATCACTGTTCGTGAGCGATTTGTCGAAAATTCCGACAAGAAAGTGTGTACACATTCTTAAAAGAAAGCGCAATTTATTTTCTTTCTTCTCTGCCTTTCAGTTTTACTAATGTGAAGGACTTCCTGCTCATTCGAGTTTTTTTTTTTTTTTCTTTGGAACAGGATGGCGGGGGGGGGGGGGGGGGGACCGTCTCGTACGGTTTTTCCCAACCAACCTGACTTGGTAACACTCCAGACAAGATCAAATCAGAGGTCAAAGGACCGCAAGCAAGTTAAAACTATCCATTCAAACGGGGATTTTATTCAATTTTTTCTACTATTACAAATTTTTAAAAAAGGAATAGAAAGAATATCGCATCACTATAACAGAAGAATATTAACATAACATCAAAAGCACATAATTTTCAATTAGTCCGATTCAGCGTGAAAAAGCATCGAAAAAGACACGAATTTTTTTTTTGTTTGTTTCTTTTTCTTCCCAGAAGTCAATTGTCTATTAATTGACAAGTTTGTATTCACATTTAGTAGAACACATCTACGAGTAGCTGTAGCAATTGCATCATTTACAGCATCTATAAATCGTGTTCCATTATTATCCACAATATTTTCTTTCAAATGATCTTCAACATATTTCTCTTTTTTTTTCCCCCTCTTACCAAAAAAAAAGTAGCTATTGTCGACTGAGAATTTTTATACCCTTTAGCATCATCAACTTAACTGTAATCCTTCATCTATTTCCAAAATTATGAATAAGTTTTTTTAAATATCAAATCCACGGCATCCTAGATGTAGAGCTTTAACACACTTTAAAAACCTTCAGGGGGGGATCAGTCTAAAGAGCTAAAAACAGGGGGCGGGAGGGAATTCAAACAGTTTTCCGTTCGGCGACATAAGCACATTTGAACCACCCCCTATCCTGTTTCAAGCTCTCTCCTCGAATTCCCTTTTATCTCACAGTCCATAGGGTATCATTTTCCAAGGGAAAACAAAATCGGGATTGCACTGCACTAGCTTTCTGGGAAAAAATTGCCCTTATAGAAAACTGCATCTAAAAACTGATTATCACTGTAAGCAAGTTAAAATACATTAAGTAAACAGGAATTCTTCCGAGACCAAAGAAAATACCATTATAGACATGTTCCATTGTTATACACAGGCTTCAATATGCATAAGAAAATCCATGGAAGTTGCCGTTCAAAATCCTTGCGGTAATAAGAATTTTATGCTATACAAAAAAAAAAAAAAAAAAAATACGATAGCTATTTAAAATTCCTATAGTGTTAAATAACTAATTAATATAAGGGATATAATGATGAAGTGAATATGAATGATAAATAATAATGAAGAATTCAAGACAATTAAAAACAATATTATATAATTATCAGTTGAATACAATAAGAGAAAATATTCTGAAAGTCAGTTACACGAAAACCTAATTACAAAATTATTACTTTCAGAAAACAAAGTAAAGCAGGGTCTTTTAACCAAAGAAAGATATTGCATATCATTTAGCAACAAACCCTTTCTATCTAGTCTAAGCAGAATAGTGTTATTGAGGAGTAATAAACCCTTCAAAGCTTAGCAGAAAAAAAGAAACATTGTCATGTCAACGAACGGCATTACTTTGAAAATATATCCTTGGATTATAAATCATGGTGAATTTGGCCACCATTCAGGAAAGCAAAATTAATTGATAGAATAGGCATACTGCCAATGCTAAAAGACATGCAAAGGAAGGAGAACCAATATCTAAAATACCACTTCTTTCATTACAAAATGTTATACGCATTTTAGGTCCGATTTATGAAACCAACACTCGTTTTGTTTAAAAAGTATGTAGCGTTAAGTCTGAAATTGATGAGGAATTTCAAACAATATAGATTGTAGGGTTTAATGTAATCATTCTACAGAAAATGTCTTAAAACACGATTATTCAAAAACGTGACAAATTGTATATTTGTACATTTAGTTGAAATGTACCTAAATTGTACATTTCAAATCAAATTTTGGTTGGAATCTGTCTGTATCCATTTATGTACAAGTGAACATAATAAGTGAAAATTGCAACGAATAGGTTAGATAGAATTTTATCGTCATGCTTTTAGATCTGTATTAAAATGTGGATCAAATCCTTTAATGGGTAGATCGTTTATCCTTTATATTTACGTGAATAAGAATGCGACAGTTCAAATACGCAATTTAGATAAATGAAATTTGATATACAGTCTTTACGCTATAATTGTAAATCTGAGCCAATTTTCGGTCGTATCAATAGAAAGGAAGGCATCTAAAATGCATATTCGAGATAGAATTCAGAATTAATATTGCCAAGTGAAAAAACAGAGCCGAATCGATAGAGAAAATAAATTCAACTTCGTATATTCCTATACTCCTATTCAGAAATAAATATTTCGAAATTGTATTTTCCCATTTGTGTATACGATAATTCCAGACTGAAACGAGTTGGTCTCACTGTGTCTAATTTCGAAGGGAAGAGATCCAAAATGCCGAGGGGATGAAGCATTTTACATTTATTGATAAATATATCATAAATTGAAAAAAGTACAACATATAATTTAGATTAGACTTCTTATAAAAAAAAAAGCGGTGGTGATTATAATATAAACAGATTATAAATTAGAAATTTAGAACAATAAAAAAAACGATTTAAAGTTTAATGTAAGAATTAGAATTATGTTAACGAAAAAAATAGGGAAAGAAACCATTTTTTAATCAATAAAAGAAATATTCTAATCATTACGAATAGCAATTTTTTGACACGCAATGAACGTTAAAAGTTAAACCTAATATGACGACGCATCCGGTTTATCAAATGAACTAAATGATAAGACTCCAGTAGATGAAAATTACAGTTTAGGGAATGGTATCATCATTTTGACCAACTAAAATTTCATTAAATACTTAAGATGATTATGTATTTCATATAATTTTGTATCGAAATATAAGGACTATTATAGTTTATAAATTTAGAAATAAGATAATGCAAAGGCATGGGGTAAGAAGTTAAGAAGTATATCAATAACGACATTTTTTTTTTTTTTTTGATATTAGCTTTTCTTAGTATTTTCATATCATCCGGAAATGCAAACATAGATAAATGTTTTTAAAAGACTACAGAGATTGGGTGCATTCAGCACTTTTGAGACCTGAGAACTCAAAGAGCCGTTAGTGTAACTTCCCGAGTCTTTGACTTATGGGATTGTGTCGAAGTCCAGTATTTCGAAAAATACTAGCTTGTTTTTAATCCATTGTTGAAAACTATAACATAGGGAATATTTATTTTAGGATAACATGATTTATAGATATTGTATAGACCTTTGGATGAAACATGCTAGTTATAAGTATAGTACATTCAGTTCAATTTTTCTTCAAGGTGAAAAAACCTTGAAGACCCCGAAATAAATATTTATGCATTTCAACAAATCTGATAATAAATTAAATTTAAAAAGTCGAATAAAATATTGAATTTTACAATAATCCCGTTAAAAATTATCCAAATACTTAAAACATTAGTTATGCAGCTGCAAAAAGTAACAGTAACTTATTGAGTCCGAATTTTTGACTTTTAAGTTAGAACTTCATTACTCCCTCATAGTAAGCGATAAATGGTTATTTAGTTATCTTATTTCGGCCATCCAGCTTGTTAAAGTTTACAACATCAGTTTATCTTGCAATTTTTTTCAATAAAAATTAGCATTTTGTCATGTGACGATATAAGCAGATTCAAACTATTGGTTTTAGATCGATAGCTGCAAAGACTAATTTAAATATTTTGTTATATCTTTTGAATTTTTGGAGCTCATTAAGATCGAAAAATGTAATTTTGATCCCTAACTTGCCAGGAGGTTTCATTTTATCCCACAAAATTTAGTAAATATATTGTCTCTAGCTTATTAATTCAAGCGTATTGGAAACCAAATAAAGAAACCAAGAATAAATTAAATAGAAGTCAAAAGTATCACATGCTTCCAATTAAATATTGAAAATTCAAGTAAATTCATCTTTCTTTTAATAATCTCATGCATAACCACAGATACCAAAAACGAAAATCTTATAATTTTTACAGAAGCAAACTGAATAACAAAACTTGCAGATAATATTTTAATTCGCAGGTACCAGCAAAAAAAAAAAAGTTTATCTGTAGATCCAATGTACCTACTTTTAAATGATGTTTTAATAGATTATTTTTCATTACATATTTTTGATTAACTATGACCATGACATTCGCAATAATATAAAGGAAGAGAATACATGAATAGATAAACAATCTATACTTATAATAAAACTCAGTGTGTGTGTGTGTGTGTGTGTGTGTGTGTGTGTGTGTGTGTTTGTGTGTGTGTGTTGGCGCTCTACAAGCCAGACCATTCAACCTACAGCTACCAAATTTGGCACGTGTATACCTTGGAGGTCGGGAATGTGCATCTGGGGGTTATTTTTTCGAATTTTTAATTAGAATTTTATTTATTTAAAAATTAAGCGAAATTTTGGCGTGTTTCTGCTATAACTTCCGAAAATATTACCGCACAAAATAGATTTTTACAACAAGTTAAAGATCAAAAATTTATCTTTTAAATGATACCAATGTTTTAACCTTAAAATTAAATTTCTATTTTTAATGAATTTTTAAATAAATATTTTAACTATATTTTTCAACAATTTTTTTCGTACAAAATAAAAATAAAATTTAAGCTGCACGAGCACGTTTCGCATTCATGGGAAAAAAATTAGCTTTTTTCAAAGTGTTGCCATCACATTGATTAAAGCTTCAATTAAAAATAAATTAAATCTTTTTGGAAATAAAATTTGCAAAAATATAATTTTTGGCACGTGTCTGTAGGAAATAAAACAAATATGAAATATTATTTTTTCTACAAAATAAATTCAAGAAAATGTATTTTATGATCTTTCACACTCTCTATATTATTAATCCAATAAATCAGTTTTATTTTAAGGCAAGTTTTGTTTAATATGAATAGGATATCCATTCAAATCAGGGCCACACAGCTAATTTGTAAACCTTTAGTACGACACAGATATGCTAAAATGGTCTAAATGGAAAATGATTATATTTTATGTAACTTGATTCAATAAATGCTGTAATAAATAACGAATTTTTGATTTTACATAAAGCTTCTGCTGTGGAAATCACGATTAACAAAATGTTCTTGAAACACTAATATTTTAAATAAAAAGAGTTAATTTCCAATCAACTAAATCAATCACTTAAACTGACTGATTTATGAAAATCTGAATATCACTATTCAATAAAAAAAGGATAATTTTAGATTTTCCATCGATCGTTTCAAATAAAATACGCCATTCAGCGCGCAGGTTTCTCAAGATTAATTAGCCTAAGATTATGACAATGTTGAGTTTTTCTAAATTTTTAACATTCAAAACTTCATAAATAAGTCTTAGTTGATCGTGGAAAATAGAAACATTCATCCATTTATTTAAAATTTGGTGTGTCCAGAATATTTCTCAGAATATGATACCTTACTGCATTAAATTTAGACTTCATAATTTTTGAAATATATTTATAGGCCGGAACAAAATATTATTGATTTCATTTCAATCCTTTTGAAAGCAAAAGTAAAAACTGAATTTTATGCTGTATCCGAGAAATTTTTGTTGAATTATTCTTTGAGATATTACATAAATTATGAAAAATATTTTGTAGTTCACATAAGACTTATATACCGAGCGATTCTGTTTGCAATACTCATATTCAATAATAATAATAATAATAATAAATAACAACAAAGATGATAAATAAAATAAAACGCTTGGTTTTATTAAAAAATATCTTTATATTAATTGCAATTTTATCATTTGCACTTTAAATTAAAGTTGAAGTTTTACCGGAAATGACAACAAATTAGCAACATATATATAGTAAATTGAACGAAACGATCTAAACAACAGTATAAGTTTAATATGATTATCAAAATTTGAAGATTAAAAATGTTTTGTTTGAGAATCTATTAAGAGACCAGTTACTTAAAATATTTAATTGAAAATTGTAGCGAGCTGTAATACTGGCGAACCGGCTGGTCGCCAAAGGCGGCTAGTGTTCAATAAAACTGACTTGGATGCCATGCTGAAGTATATTTTCTTAAATAACAAACACTCTTGTTGTTGCTATTACCAAATATTTGTCAACTTATTCAACATAATAAAATAAACAGATTTTAAAAAAATTGAATTTAAAAAAAACTCAGAATCACTGCATTACTTAATAAAGACGTTTTAAATTAAAAGTACAAATGTAGCATAACAAAAATATTCTTAAATCAATGCTTCTGTAGAGCAGTAAATTCTTCAATATTAGCATGCAAGAATAAACTTATCTGAACGAATTTCAATACATTCTTTTGTGCAATCATATCATCCTCCTAAGAATTTTTCTTAAATGGAATTCATAACTTCGCTAACTTTCAATCCGCTAACACCAGCAAATAATTTTGTTCAGTCACTCACCCGTATAATAAAAACAACTTAGTGGAACACTACCAACCTCGAGTAGCCGTCTCTTATGACACCGTCTTGAGCAAAGAGAAGAAAGAAAAGAGAAGGGAAGAAAGAAAAAAAAAACTAATTTGATTTCAGCTAAAGTTAGGGACTGAATTAAACCAGAAAATCAAGAACCACAACATATCGTTTCTTGAACTGTGAATATTGATGGCCTGACAACAAAAGACCGTTGACCTCGAAGATGGCTAAAAAATTTACAAAAAATTATCAACACTCTTGACTTCTTTCTTTAAACAATGATAGACAAAGTGTAAACGTTTAGACTAGATATAAAGACGGAGATCTGTAATTATCTACAAGAAATCAAAAGTTAAAGAAACAGATATAATGTCTAAGGAAAAGGGAAGTTGCACGATCTAAAAAAACCAGTATATGTTTCCAGTTTCGAACATTTTTTTTATAATCATCGATATTTCATTTAATAGGAAAGGAAGCTTGCGATTAACACGAAAGATATATTAACTGCTTAACCAAAATAATTATTTTTATTGGTTTTCAAAAAAGTGAACTGTTGATCTCTATCAAATTACTAAAAACAGAAAAGTAGTTTCATTTACATTTTGACAATCTTTTTAACTAAATAAAAGGCAGAGAAGGCATACAAAACATTGCACTTATATAAATAGCCATAGATAATAAATATGCCACTATAATAGCCATGGGTTTGAAAATAAATATGCAAATTTAAGTTAAATGGAATTAATAACACTCTCTAATTTTTTTTCTGTTTTTAAATTCAGTATTGTTGCGGTATATATATATATATATATATTTTAACTCTAAATGGCGAAAATATTCAAACTGTCTTAAAATATATAAAAAACTTAAAAGTATAACTATGATAAAAAAAATATATATATAGTTCTCAAACCTGTTCGTATTTCAGAAACTTCTTACGATTTAATTCTATCGTTCACATAGAACGAGCTTCAAAGAATTGAAGAAGAAAGAAAAGTGGGGAACTCATTAGTAATATGATAGTGGACGTGAATTCTACAAATTGCATTTTTAATGTGCTGCAAACTAACGTTCAATTTTCTAATTCCGTTCAAAGTAAAAATAAATCGTCTCAATCAAAAGTAAACATTTTCAGCTGGTGAAAATGTTTACAGTCCTCAAATGAATAAGACTTCGAATTCAAACAGAACTCAACATTAGACTTGGTACATCGTATGTCTGTTTTCACTTGAATGCACATCAATCAAAGCAATCAACATTATTATTTATTTTAAATACACCTAAAATAAAATTCTTCAAAGAGAAATTCAATTCCTTTCAGCAACAGACATTTCGGCTTACTGATAAATACATCTAACGAGGCTTTGAATTCACAAACAGATGACGCTTCGATCTGAAAAGAGTTTTAATGATTAGTTTCATGCCCACGCAATTTCCTCTTTCCCTGAATCCCCGGGGCATGCCGACAGCAGGGGAACAAAAATAACATTGCTAATACCGCTAAGACGCAGATCGGTTCGATGTATACACGAGCCGACTGCACTTAGGGGGGCAAGATCAGTTGCTATGGCAATTGGTGCAGTGTTTGCGTAAGATGGCCGGGTTCTTCGTATCTTTCCCTCAAAACAGTTGAAGGTTTCGAAATCACGGACGCCCACACGTCACACAGGAAGGACGCAATGCTGAAACGTGATCAATAATCGCCAGGCACGCTTGCGTTGATGTCGTAAATAGAAATAGGTTGCCCGGGTTTGTTTTCAAATCTTACTCGAATTTTAGCATCGATATCTTCTTGACCAACAGTCGGATTAAGCACTCGTTTTTCTCAGATATAAAACCCAATGAATAAAAACTAAAAAAATCCTAATTCCATGTAGAAATATTTAATTCTTGTTAATATTAAACAGAAAGTTAATATTAAAATTCTTGTTAATATTAAACAGAAAGTTAATATTAAAAAACAAACAAAATTCGAATTCCAAGTAATTTAAACATAACCACCTTCTCCAGTAACGCTAAGATTTCGCAGATTGATTGGTTGTCAGGGTTTAATGGCGTAAGAATCATTTTCTGACTAAACTGGACCTAAGAATTCGCAATATACATGTTAAAGTGCAATACTACCTATCTTTTGCCACTCTTGATACACAAATTAGTTGATTTCTTACTCCGTACATTCACAATCAGTCTAAGACATACAAATGAATTTATGGCATTCCAAAATCATACAAAAAACCTGCCAGAATTGGCAAATTCGATTTCTGACCCATTCTGACTTCCTCTTAACTTTTTACTATCTAGCCAATTAGATTGCGGTGGAAAGAGGGAAGCTAGGAGTGAGTGCATTGTGGGGGGTAAGGCTATTGGTGCAATTTAATAAGATGTTAATCGAAAAACTAGGATGAAATGTTCGGGAATGATTGCCCAAGTAGAAGGAAAAAAAAATGGAATTGCGTACGTAAAGTAGTACTATCAATCTATTAATGAGGAGAGGAATAATCATGAAACTCTCCGCATTCGATGAAGAATCCATTTGAATTTTTCAAAAAGACTGAACTTTTTGCATATTATATGCCAACTTAATTAAAAATAGTCAAGCAAATTGCAATAATCACAAAAGATTCACAAAATCACAATCAAGCAATTGCAAAATACTGCAAAAGAGCAAAATTTAATATCCTTTCATAATAGCAAAATAAGTTGAGGAAAATCGAAAAAGCATGTAAAGAAACTGCATGAATAGTTGCATAATTTCAAAAATTCAAAGATATGTTTTGCACCACAGCTGCAAGTGTTTACATTTGGAAAAGAAAATTATATTAAATGACTGCAATGCTATAATACTGGGTTTTTTTTTTTTTTTTTTAAATCATAATCTTCCTGTTTCTTAATTTTTACAATCTTAAGTTCTTAAGGCAAGACAAAATATTTTTCTTCACGATTTCTTCACTTTACATTATCGCTGCGATTGTTTACAAAATTTCTGAAAACGTTCCAAATTATTGCCTGACACAGAATTATAGATTTTATTTTGAATGCTACGTAGAACATGGATTAATGGAATACCTTTATTTTTTAAAAAGGAAAAATTTCCGTCTGAAATGAATAATATTAATTTTTCGGATATCAGACGTCATATTAGAAGGCTCAGATCTACCATATTGAATTTAATATATGGAAGATTTTATTCAATAGTAGAAAAAATTTATTAGCATGATTTGTTGAAAGAATCCAAATACTTTTCTCAGTGTTCAAGAGGGAAGTTCTGTGTTCGTTTTGGAACACAGAACCTTCGTGAAATTCAGCTGGACCAACAAGCTCAGTACGGGCTCAGAACAGTATCAAAGTAGATAAATTTACATGTACACCCTCATTTGGAACCATTACTGAGACCGATACGTTGTTCTATTGAAAACCTTCGCTATTCCCGCAATGAAAATATAAATACTTTGAGTTTGGCATTCAAATTGACCAGAATTAAATCAATGAGAATTTCTGGGTATAGATAAGGCGCAATGTTTATTCAATATGATATATGTGACCAACTGTGAAAAGAATCTCCAATGTGTGTTTTGATTTGGAAATAAATTACATTTAATATGCTTAACTTGTAAATTAAAGACCGAATCATTAATCTCATTTAAATTAATTGCTCATATACAAAATATTAAATGACATTTAAATTAAAACCTAACGCACTGATAATTTTTTATCTCAAAGTATTTTGAAAATGAAGTATAGTATTTAATATATGTTGATCATTATTTGTATATTATTATTTGTACATTGTATAATAATATTTGTATTACAGATCAAACTTTAATTTTTTACCACTCATCCTTAATTTTCAAATTATTACAGTACAACATGAGCGCAATAATTTTTTTGTCCTTAACAATTGAATATCTTTAATATATTAACACTGGCTGCAGTATCGACTTCTTTCAAAAATATTCCTGTAACAATCGACGATAAAAAAAAAAAAAAAAAGCCTTTATTATCGCAACGGAAAAAATATTCTTGAGTATTCTTCTCCTTTCGACGATTGAAGGGTTAAAAGGAATTCCTAACTGCTAATCAGATCGAGCCACAGCTTGCTTCTACTTTCATTCATTTTTGGCTCCAGTTCCCGGCTGTTGACTTCCACCATCGGCTTTTTTTTTTCTGTTGTGAAGGTCAGATGAGGTAGGGCGTTTCAGCTATTTAAATCTCTGAGTACAAAGAAACTAAAGAATTACTGTTTCCTGTTTGAGATAATTTCCTACAAACAGAAAGGGTAAAGTTCTTGAGAGAACGTCCATTTCAATCAAAATCTTCACTAACTGTGCGGTTTAAAATGATTACTAGTAAAACCAATTAGGCAAAGACAAATGACCTTCTCAACACGTTTCGTTAAACAGCACCAATCGCTGTGTGAAAACACTTCTGACAAGCAACCACTCCCAACAAAAAATTGACTTAATGAATATTTCTAAAAAATAAACTAAGACTAATAACAAAGCTGACTATTTTCTGGGGTAAGAAACTTATTTCTTCTAGTCATCGGGTGTTTGCTCATAGAACACGCTCCTGTGCTTCTTTGTCTTACACAAAATTGCAAATTGCCTACAGGCAAAACCCACTTACTACGTTTCTTGATCCAAGTTGATCGCTCAAGCGGTGCAAGTTGCATTTTGTAATTCTCAGTCATCTACTTCCTTAGCTTCCTCGGCGACTTTAAATGCTTATTCAAACAGGTTTGTGAATAAAATAAATATGTAGGATAAAAATCAATGGCCTCCTGCCAGTTTAAATGAAAAATAGATTGACATACAAATCAATCATACTCTTCATCAATTCGCCTGCACAGGCGTCATTCCAATTTTGGCAGTGATACGCAAGAATTGAAAACTTTTTTCCTCTTCACAAAAGGTCTAAGCATAAATGCGAGTACAGAGAAATTGAGCACAATATGAAAAACTTCTAAATATTATGACGGTCATGTTTCATGTAAACCCTAAGTTATCGGTGGAGCTAACAACACTATTTTTCAGAATATCTATTTTCAAACCAATTGCGTCTATCCTGCTATAGCATAAAAAATGATTTCAGATTTCATATTTATTTCTTTATGTGTATATTTTGAAAAATACTCTCATTATAATTTATTAGAAGATCTGTTCTTTCTAACTTCATTATGCATCTATTATAACGATATTATTATTAAGCTACTCCAACAAGAATCGTTATATTTTTTTTAATTTGGGAAGGAGACAAGTTGAAGCAAATAATACTAAAAAGCCATAAATGAAGAATCACTTCAAGGGCATTCGGTAAAAATATCAATATTTTTTGTAAAATTGTGGATCGCATGGGAACATTCTTCGGATTGTAACTAGTTAAAGCAAATATTAGCTACTTTATAGAATATTTGCTTTAACTAGTATTAAAGTTATCTTTTAAAAACATTATGCAACACTATTTTAAAACATTTCACTTAAATCAACTAAGTGGCTAGAATTAGTTTTCCTTTAATTTTTTTATGGATTTATTTTACTTTCCTTCAAGTATATGCACTTCGAATCAAGAAAATTTTTGAATGAAAATAAGATCACAAAAATTTTTCAAGGATAATAAAAGTGCCACGAAGGAGAAGACTGAGCAATCCTTCCTTTAAATAATATTGATTATAATTAACTATAATGTTTATTTGAATATCGCACTATTTAATTAAACAATAATGCATCAATTTTGCAATGGTGGATTTCTTTCTTATTTCACTAAATGTATTCGAATTACTTTAGGTGGTTTAGATTCAAATATATATATATATATATATATATATATATATATATATATTTACACAAATATTTCCAGTTCAGATTAAACTTCACAGAGAAAATACAAAAACAGCAGCACAGAAATTTAGAGAAAAATTAGAATTCTCTCATTGAAAAGTGATAACATAATAGGCAAAAAACATCCAATTCAGAACATTCGTCAAAAATGTATGTTACAAAAGCCATCAGACAAATCGTACTCTCTGATCATCTGACTTGAAATTCTGATAAGCTTTTCAGATATTTCCGACTAACAAGCACCGAAATACTACTGTTCAGAGAAACACTTAATGAAATTCAGTGAACTGGCCGTAAAAAATGCTCACTATGTGCACGCTACATTTCTTTCTCCCTGCAGAATGAACAGCACGCGATCAACATGTGTATTCACGTGAACGATGTTCGGAAATCGCTTCTCACGGAAACGGCGGTCATCACGATAAGACAGTTCTGAAAAATACGATATGAGGGTAAAATCGAAAAGACACCCTTAAAGTTCCTCCTTTATATGACAAAAACGATTCGTCAGGTTAAGTCCGCGTCAATAATGCCGGCGTTTTGGCCGCTTCTCTTTCTTTAACGAACAACTAACCGCAGGATCATTTCTATTCGTAGACAAGTAAGTCAAAAGCAGGCATGGTTTGTTCATCCGCGTTATCACGGGTCAATTACTGAAAACTACATTTTTGAGTATCTCAAAAGAGATTAATCCACTGACCTATGAATTTACTTAACTTCCTAATTAGATGACATCCTATTTTGGACATGTATAGTTAGTTACCTTAAATTCTATAATAATATAAGGAGCATTGGAGATATTTAACCACTTCTAATTGACTTTTGCATTTTGAATTAATACTTTTCGCTTAATTAAAATTCAGTTATTCGATGCGCGTGTCAGGCACGTTATTTCATACGATGGGTGTATCTTGATATCATTGTAAGAGAGAAAATAATTATACTACTGTTGGACAAGTATGCGAAAATGTTAATAACGTTCTTGTAAAAGATAGGTCCTAAAACAGAAAGGACTTTGGTTCAATTGCAATTTATGCCCTTCGACATTGATTAGCCGGTCAGTAACACTTCTTACCGATATATTACATTATATCAATAAGTTAATGAAGGGAAGATATTTCCAAAGAATTTTAACCAGTCAAAACAATATTTTCAAACACTGTTAAATAATTTTGAATATACATTTATCATTGACTAAATATATAAATGAAATAATTTTTGAAAAAAAAAAATCACAAAACAGGATTTTGTTCACCAAATAAATAAACACTATCTGTTAAATATTCACAATTTTTTTTATTAAATAATAAGCACTTTTGCATTTCTTTAGTCATCATTGCTCAGTTTAACATCATAATGA
>JAPMOR010008427.1:294077-337860 GCA_026543865.1 Argiope aurantia | reverse complement strand
GTTCTAGACCCGCAAAACACGTTCGTAAACAAAGCAACAAGTTTCTCCACCGGGTACTTAAAGTCGATGACTCATGCTGTTTCACTACCCAAGTTTCAATCGGGCTAGACACCGGAAAGCTTGCACATCGAAAAGGACTCATTTCGCCACGCTTTTTCTTTAAAACAGACTTTTTTTTTTAACAGTGAAACTATATACAAGAGGAATTATGACCTTCTTTAAAATAATTCTTTTGGAACTTTTACAGTAAAAACTATCCGCATTTTAAATGTAATTAATCTCAAAATGTTTTACAACACTTTAACTAGCGCCTATAATCTGACATTTGCAAAATGACATTTTATATCAGCAATTGAACTGAAAACACGCATCTAAACAAAGATTTTTATTGATACAAACTAATGAAATATAACAATTTAGAATTAATGAAAAAATTTTAGCATAAGTAAATTTGTACATACATAGTTCATATAATATTCAGTTATCTACTCTGCAACTAAAAAATAAGATCTATCAATGCAATCAAATCTCGATTCATATATTTCACATATTTTCAATTTTATATATATAGGACAGAATGTATTTTGAACTGCCTCACAGTTTAGCAAAGCTCTGTAACACAATCAATCTACAGCCGTTTACCCTTAGCAGATCAAAATTTTTAAAAAATTGGTACATTTAGTGTTATTTCCTATGAATTGACAAATATTTAGAATTGTCTTCACTTTTGGTCATGCATTTCCATGAGAATTTCTAAAATTGTAAAATAATTTCAGATCTGATGAAAACTTATTTAAATCTTAGATTAAGTTTTCTGCAAAAATTATTGATATAGACAGTCATTCTTAAAATTTTAATCATAAACACTGAACTGGATTTTCAATTCAAAGTTAATCCTTTTAATAAACACATTTAACTTGATAGAATTAAATGGTGCAAAAACCAATATAAATATGCTGCTTCCAACAAAGAAAAATTATAAACCATTATTAAAAATGCACATACACATAATATCTAAATTTAATATATACAGTATAAATATATATTATCACATTTTAGATAAAAACTATGCTGTAAAAAAGCTGTTTCGTATGTAAATAATAAGTATTGCATGCAAAAAAAAACAAATCATTTGCGCGTTATCGATCCAGCAGAAATGCCGCGTTATTAGAAAAAGACGTTTGCAGTAGGAGGAAAAAAGATTTCATAAGCAAATATAAAAACAATGTTGTAAGCAAGAGTACGATTTATTTCTAGGGGTGGCGTGATTCACATTTCTTAAACACATGCATATTATTTTCACCCATATTTTGGGGTAGTCACTGTGTATAGGTCATAAGTGTACGTGTGAAATTATGCATCATAAATAAGAAGGGAATTTTCCATAGAATCGCATCTTGTTAGTAGTTTGTCAGATATGTTTATTTTAAGGACGATTTTTGAAATTAAATTGGTTGACCATGAACAGGAAACCTACACGACAAGCTCTCGGCACTTAAAAGACAGAAAGGGAACTATTCGGAAACACATTCTTTTTGAAAAAATAGAATTATGCATTCAAAATGTATCTTTTTCAATAATACATCTTATGTATTCAGAACAGTATTTTTTTTTTTTAAGAATGGCATTTTTTTTAGACATGATTTTCACACGATACGACAAATTAACATTACACAGTTTCAGTAATTAAGACAATAAGAAAAACCAAAAGCGCGCGACAGTCAGAAATTATTTATGTAGTTAAATAAATTAATTTTTAAAACACTGAAAATCCAATTTATCATACACAGATTCAGAAAAATTTCAAAATGTTACTTGCTTCAAGCATCAAATTCTGGCTAATAGTGATCGCATTCCAGGAATCACAAAGATAGGAACTCCAGCATTATCTAACAGAAGTGCTGATCAATATCCTCAGGTATTTCACGCCAATATCAAATTATATACATGATCCATAATAAATCCAGAACAAGCACAATGTTACCGCAAATTTTTCTATACAACACGTGCTCGCAGATATATTCGATGTTCTAACATTGAGCAACAAGGCATCGATTGTTCCATGTGACCAAACCAGTCCAGCCCACTAAGTAGTCACGTGTTACCGGTTAACACCTGTTCTTGACTGCCCATGAAAAGAATGTTTTGTTATGCTTGGATTCATATAGGCAATATTTCCAATTCGCACATTTTTCCCTCTCTATAAATGGATTTACGCTTTCATGATACAATAGATTTTCTAAGCAGGTTATTTTTATTTAAATGTCAAGTTGCGACTAAAACCTTTACTTACAATGAGGCGGGAAAAGAGTTAAATATACCTAAAGCATCTTCATTCATTGCTAAAAATATATAATTCATTTAAATGTCACTGAAAATGCATTCAGTAGCATTTTCAAAATATACCACTCACATTAAAACAAATTTGTCAAAAATGTTTCAAATGCGTATTATACAACTCTGTATTAGCTTTTAGAATTATTAGCGTTATTTATATAATTTTATAACATTTTTAAAGAAAAAATTATTTGAATTTTGTTTCGAGAAATTTTAACATTGATAAATTGTGAGGGCCTCATTTAAAAAAAAACACACAATTCTCAAAGAATAAATAAATTTTAAAAAAATTCGATCAACACTAAAATGTACAAAACAGAAAGAAATTTTCATTTTTTCAACTACAAATTTTATTTCCATGAGGATTTCAAGCATCGTTGATCAAGTTCAGATTTCAGTAATTGATCACGTTTTGTGCAACTTTTGTGAAGTAAAAAAGCAAATCCAGACATATTGCTTCTTTTAAGCAAATGAAATAAAGTAAAAATATGAAGGGGAGAAAAAATTCTTTTTTTTTCCAGATAATAGCGTGAATTCTATTGATATAAAGGTTAAAACTAAAAATCACAATTTCGCATTTCCGTCCTCCACAACCAGGATAGCAAATCGAATTAAAAGAGAAAAAGACTAAAAGTTCAGCTAAACATATTGTGTAAGAGTGCTTCATATACAGATAAACGATTATTAGTTTATCTGTCAGATAAACACTTGCATCATAAAACATTTCCTAACATTGGAATCGCATACTTTTAAAAATAAAAAATAATAATAAAGCCATATGTGTTTTCTTTATAAACGAGACTCCTTACAGAGCTTTTGCAGACTTAGTATTTTACAATGAAAAATCTCCTTCATAATATTTCAATAAACCCGTTTGATAAAGGTTTTTCCTTCATTTCTGATTATGAAATAGTAAATCTGATCTCTGACAGATTAGATATAACAAAACAGTAAAATGAAATAGTTTTATATACATAACTTGCAACAGCTGCTCAGCATTGTCGTTACAGTCCAATAACCTGTTTTGTTTGACTCTTTCAAGTTTTTATAATAGATTCAGAGATTAAAAAGAATTACCAAGATAGCGCTTCAATTCCATCAATGATTTTTATTAATGAAACAAATAAATTCGTAATTTTATTGAAATAAAAATACCAAAAGAAGCGAAGAATATTTAAGACTTAAATACAGCAGTGCACAAATCACACTTTGGAGAGTAAGAGTATTTAGGTTTGTAATTTCTGATATTCGATAATTATAAAACAAATTATGAATATTTGGGAAAGAAAGTATTTGAAGCATGAATATATTGATTAAAAAAATCATTCAATAGTTTAATAAATTTTCATAATTATATAAAAATGGTATTTTAAATCATATCTAATGAAAAATAATAAAGAATCGATTTGGAAGTTCTCTCGGTCCCTTCTGGAGCCTGGAAGTCTTGTATTACAACACTTTAAAACTCAAAACGCATCATTATTTCTGAGCGACTACCACAGAAAAGGGGGGAGGGGGTGAAGTCGTCTTCTATTTCAGCAAAGGTTATCAAAAGGATTGTATGACTTTCGAACTGGATATTTCCATATCGGTCATAAAACTCTCAATCAATGGTCTTTTGAAAGCCGGTTGTGCTACTGATAAAAATTACTTCTGGAAGAGGTTAAATCATTTTAAAAGTTATCTACAAAAGTGAGATTTGGAGAAATTTGACATGATTTTAATACATTTCTGAATATTTAATGACATGACTTAATATAATCTGAATAATTTCTCCATTGTGTTTTATGAGAATAAAATTGTTTTTCAATGAATTTACACAAATATGTAGGGAAAAAATTCAAGAATGAATGATATTTCTTATCATAAAATATTATACCTCTGTCGAAACAATAATCATATCTTCTATATTTTACATAACTAACATCTGAACTATTAATCTAACACTTTATTGAATTATAACAGCTTTCACTCATCGAAAGCTATTGAGTTTCATCAGTTTTACCCATAATTCTTCTTGACTCATTTAATTCAGTAATTTCGAATGCAAAGATTTATGGCATTTTATTTCGGTCATTAAAAAAAAAATTTCTTACGCTTGAAGTTACAGTTGATTGAGGTTAGTTGGGTTGAAGTGACTTATAAGGTGGGGATAACTGCTAAATGGATAGTTTTGAAATGCCATAAATAACTTAGAAAGCCCAAGTGCGGATGCTATATTTTTATGGGATGGCGTGTTACATCAACTTCAAAACATAATTTGAAGAACAGTCTATCACAAATTTAATCTTTTCTGGTTCTCTTTACAGGTTCAATTTCAATGCTGTTGCTTTTTTTTTTCTTTCTCCCTTAATCTATATTCTAATAGAGATAAATTATTTATTGGTTCTCATTTTGTATATGAAATATAGTAAGCACAATAACTATCTTCTTACCAGCTGGACAAATTGCGATAATATGAATAAAACCTCCTCTAACATCTCAAAGCTACACTATTTTCAAATGGGTTATCATTACATAAATATAAGAGCTTATTTTCTAAGTAGTATTTTGATTGAAATATGTGCCAAATTTTAAGCAGATTTTTTAGATAAAATTTTAATTATCTGTTTAAAAAATAGAAATTTAAGAAAAAACATCACATTTAAAGGAAATAAAGTTTTAAGTTTTTAATTTATATTGCAATGTAAGAGACCTGTCTGTCCGTTTTACCAAATAGATTGTTGGACATAGTGATTAAATTTAATATAGATATATTTTGGAGGATGAAATGTGAAATTCAGAGCAATTTTTTCGAAATTTAATTTTAAACTTAAGAAAATCAAACAAATTTTATCTTTAGTGATAACCCAAAAACATTAACAATAAAAAATAAAGTTATTCTTGGCGCAGGTCATCTTAAAATAAAAAATAAAAAATTATTAATTTTATTGTTTTATCAGTCTATAAATTATGTATCTTTAATCAGTTAATAAACTTTTAGATATTATGTGTTTTTGTTTTTTTTTTGTCAAGATCTTCCGCTTATATTTATGTATGAAAAGATAAAGTTTTCGAACATAAATATAAACGTTAATGTTAGGCTTTTTAATTAGAGATTTGAAGCAATTTTATATTAATCGAATATTTGATACAATTATCGATCTACTAATTTCCATTTCAAAATTCATTGCTTATGAAAATTATTGAAAGTTTCAAAATAAATATGAAGCGATACGTATTTTATAATAATTATTATTATAAAAAAAAAAGAAGTTAGAAAAGCAAATGACAAGATGTAACCCTGATGATCTTGTTTAAGCCCTTAATCGCCGTGCCCGTGCGTCATACGGGTATCGAATTACCACTTTTCAAATAAACTGAAATTAAAACAATCAAAGAAGCTATAATTTGATACTATAATATATATAATCCACATATATATAAGCTATAATATAATCCACAAAAGTCTCAAGTATTCTATGGATTATTAATTGAATTAATAAGACAGCATGTTCCCAAAAGTAAAGGTGACATCTAATTAGATAATAAAGAAATAAGCAAAACGCTTAACAAGTTCATTGAAAAAATCAAATGCTTTTTAATGCTTCATATAATATCATTGTGAAATATCCACTAATTTTTCTGAACTGCGTAATTAAAAATAATTTTAAGAAGAAAGTTCTTTATGTAACAATTATTTATTACTCTAAGTGGCAACTACATATGGTACAAATTTAACAGAGACGGGAGTTCCAAACGCTTCAAGGCAGAGATTTCTCTACGTTAGAAATTACAAAACTTATTACGGAATAAAATCTATGTGACTTGAGAGGAAAGGGCAAAATCGCATCGGGTTCAGGAAAAAAGATCCCTCTTTTCAGAATTTAGAATGACATTGCCAATTGTCCTTTCAACTTTCCACCAAACATTTGAGGGAGCAAAGAAGGGGAGTAAATAGGGGGAACTCACAAGGGAAGGGGAAAAGGGGGGAAGGAAAAGAGGTTACTGAACGAGAACGGCGATTTGCTGACTCAGAAATAACTCAGAAAATAACAGCAAGTACCTGCAACTTGCTCTCAATTCGATTGTTTGATTTTTTTTTATCTAAAAGGTGTACTTATTTTGATGCGAAAATCTCCCAATTTTAATGCAAAGTTTTTCTTGAAATAACGGGTTATTGCTACAAAGCTTAAATCCTACAGAAAGTCAAAGAAACACGTTAATAAAAAATGACGCGATTTTGTACAGAAAAAGCATTACTGAGTACTACTTATCGAGTGCTACGATTAGAAATTAACAGCAGCACATCAAAATTTCACATAAATAAGGAGCTTAATGCTTTCAATTCATTACTTACTGAGAAATTCAAAATGTCCAGCTATTAATAACAAAAAAAAAATATTTTTTTCCAAGGATACAAAAAAAGGAACATAGGAGGATGCAGGAAAGAAGAAACAAAGTTGCAGAAATGGTCCTTAAAGGGCAATGTAATGTAATTTGAAAAAAAAAAATTATGAGGCATCTGATAGCGACCATCAATATATTAAAATTTGTATATTGAAGTATTGAAGTATTTGTATATTTGAACTAAAAAAGCGTTTTCCCCCTATTTAACTGCAATTTTTCTCAATGTTAATTAGCTTATTCATTTCTAACCAAAAAATTTGTTTCGGTCATCATTCTAGACACTGAGATAGGCAGTTACATTGGAGCCTGTATTTCAGCAGCGATAAAAGAACAATTACAATTCTTTCTTTACTTTCAACGTAATGAATTATCTCGCCACAGACAGTTCACGTCACTCGAAAGTAGAATTCTAAGTTATCGATCCCTGACACTGCGCCAACAAGAAAATCACAGAGGATGAAAGGTAAAATGGTGGAGAGAGACGTCAGTGCTCTCTCTGAACAAGCAAAAACATTCAAACAGCAAAAAGGAAAAAAAGAAAAAAAAATCCATGAGCTAAATAACTGAACATTCTAGCAACGCAAGAACCACGAGATGTACTATTTTTTATACAACTAAACAGCGTAATGTAAACTCTTATAGTTTATGCACTATTCAAGCATTTCCATTGAGGAAAAAAAAACATTTTGGAAGCATAAATCTATAAATAATCTATAAAAAAATTCTCTTGAATTCCAGGGCAGCTTCATAACCAAGGTATTTTGAGACATATTATTTAAGAAAGCTATAATTATTGATGCATTACTTAATTCAACAGAAGATGATAAATATGGTAATCAGGTACAAATTTAGCTAGAAGTCAATTCTCAGGCACTTTGAAACGACCAATAGAATTAACATATTATAAAGGTGTAAATAAAAAAAGTAGCATTTTCATTTTAATGCCACGCAATTTTAAAAAAAAAAAATCGATAGCACAGTAACTTATAGTAATTCAAATAAATATTAAATAAAAAAAAACTGCCGAATTAGTTGAGCTACATTAAAAAAGATTATTTTCAAAGCAAGATCTACAATACACAAAATATGCAATATTACACAGAAAATGATACCATATTATAATAAACAATGCAAAATATAGTTCAAAATCTGAGCAGCAACCGATTGTTTACATCGCGCCAAGGTGAATGACATCCGCATGTAATGGCTTATTTTCCGTTTAACGCTCCCTCACCCAACTAAAAACATCGAACTGCAAGAGTAACAAAATGGCACAGCAGCAAGAGTCTATTGTATTTACACGGAACCGAAACCAATGGTGTGAAAATGCGTACTACGAATGACGAACTGGATATCCAAACGATGTTATTAAGACGAGGGGTTTACTTGAAGAGAAACGCACACAGCAACAAAATTATAAGCTGGTTTAATTCATCACCAAGGAGATAAAAATGAATAAATCTAATGGATCAGCTATTACATTAGCTCGTTTCTTTACATGAAAATATAATTATAAAATAGGGAATTGAAAATTGCTAAAAATTGCTAAAAATAGAAAGCTCGCACAGCCAAAGCTTGCCATATTTAATTACCAAGGAAATTTATTATTTGAAGATCATGTAGAAAAACAAAATCAAAAAATAGATTAATAAATATACTGAACTCAAAAAGCTTGATCTGTTGAGAAATGAACATAATATTAAAAAATGGTAGATAAAATATAGACTAGACTTCAAGAGATTTAGGCATTAGGACATGGTTCACATATGACATTAATTCAGGGGTAAATCTTTTGAATTAGTATATATATAATTAACTACATTAAATTTATAAAGTTTTACAAAAGGGCTTATAAAGAAATTAAAGTGGATTTTACTTCGATAAATGTATTACATAAATGCACTTTTATATTTTAAGGACGACAATTGAGTTTTTATTCAGACCCTTGGAGACGACTGAGCACTAATAAAGGTAAATTTAGATTTAGAAGAAGATACTTAATTCATGTTTTTAATAACTAAGAATTGCTAAGGCGAGCTTTAAAACATTTTCGTACAACAGTCGCATCTCGCTTTCTAATTATAATAGCACAGAGTTGAACGATATGGCATATTTTCTATTCAAAGAGACTGAACAAATCGTAAAATAGTTTTTGTTTTGTTGTTCATATAAGATTTAATGACAGACACACCCACACTAATGGCACTGATGCACGTTTTCATGGAATATGCAGTTAGTTTTTCAAGCTACTGAGATATCACTTTGAGGAGCATAATAAAATTGCACACTTTGTCAAATGACATAACAACTCTTACTACAATGTTTAGAACGATAAATCATTCATATCTGGATAATCTTTTATGTGTGAGAGGAATAAAATTACCTAAACGATGAACATACCATAAGGTATCAAAGAAGTAAATCAGAAAATAAACCATTTAAAATCCATGCATTTTTTTTTTCAAAACAATGAACAATTTTTTCGACGACTGCAATTAATACTCTGGTTTTAATAAGCATCTTTTATGACCTTTCAATAGCAGAGGTTTCTGTAAAAGGTTGCGAATCACTGAATTGAATATTATAACACGCAACCTAACAATTTTGAAATAATTACATATTCAAAAACAAACAACAGAAAATGGTATTGCTGAATGCATAATCGAGTTCTGCGCATTAAACCTCACTACAAATGGTTTTAAGAATTAAAAATAAGCACCTAAAAAAAGGAGCTAAAAGGATGCCTATCATCCAATGAATACGCCAGAATAAGCTTCAAAAATATGGAATTTTTGTTGAACAAAATCATTGTCTGCTCTAAAATGTTCGCTTTCAGTTCATTAAGGCGTCATTTACTTTTACAATGAATTATATTTGGCTGAGTTAATAAATAAAACTCAGAGCGAAACAAGATATGTTTTCCCTTCAAAAAATGAATTTACACTAAATGCAAGCCACAAAAGCACTATTGACCTTGTGAGCTATAAGCATTTCTTAAGAACCCTTTGGCGAACTTTTAACAGCAGTCTTCTGAATGGGTCAGTACGCAATATTCAGGTTTTTTCCATCACGGAGCAACTTTGCGAAATATCAGCCAGTTTCGCAACCACAGAAAGGAGACAACTGCACGGCAAGAACGCCCTTGACTCGACGGATCAAACTTACACACAAAAAATATTCGAATCTCAACGGGGAAGAAAAAAATACAAATAACATAAAACCTCACTTGTAAAGGGAATTTGCTCCAGCGCCTGTTGTAGATCTATTCCAAAGGGCACTTTGGAGCGAATAGAATCGTGGAAGGGGAATAGTGCTTGCACCTTCAGTAGGGGATTATGTTCAACAAATAAAATACAAAAAGTAGGGGCCAGGTGGTTAAGGGTCCCTAAGCGATCCTTCCGGTAACCTTGGCATGCCCTTTAAAGTTGGTGACTTCTCTGCCCTTGATCTGGTTTCCCATGCTTGACGCCATACAAGCTACTGGCAGAAAACGCAACATATTCAGCGTCTTTCTGGAACTCAAAAATGTTAAATGACGGGAAAGTGAAAAAGATGCGAGAGTATAGACTGGAAAGGAAGAAAAATGGCAGCCAGTAATTCAAAAAACGAAGGGGAAAAATAAGTGATGATTAAGTAAATAACTAAAAACAATAAAAACGTTTAGCAAAATGAAAAAAAAAAACATATCGTACATTGTAATTAATATAAATCTTCCAATCAAAGGTCTCGAAAAAGAGTAATATTTAAAATTTTACTATCAAACAAAAAATAAAGGATATCTCACAGCGAAGGAAAATTAAGTAATATTAAGCGGTTTGGTACCATAAGTTGCTTTCATTAATCTTTCTTGGGAGGGAAAAAATATAGCAAGATTTATTTTGAGTTCTGAATAAAACTTAACGCGAATTAGAATTTACTTTTCTGAAGAAGAAATTTGCTTTTCTCAGATACATTTTCATATTGTAAATTAGCAAAAAAAAAAAAAAAAAAAGGCTTAAAAAGGGAAAAAAAGGCTTTCCTGTTTTAAATGTAAGAAAAACAGTTTCTTTTATATTATTCGGGAAACTAATTCAAAAGTTGTAATAGAGATGGGTTAATATCGAAAGTGAGATAAACAATTATATAACTGACTCTTAAGCTAAGGCACTAAATTTTTAAAGCAAATTGGAAATATGTGATCACTGTTTTCAAGCTTACAAATTTCATATCGCAATCTATATAATTTTAATTTTTTATCAATGATATATTTTTAATACGTCATTAAAGCAACTCTTTAACATCTACCAGTAACAGTCTACCGAGATAAAATAAATTTCATCTTGCTATTCCGCATAATACAATGCAATAATTTGCGTTTACTTTTTATTATATTAGCACATACTTCCAAAATACTAGCTAATATACATAAATATCATCTAATACCATAATATATTTATGGCATCGGAAAATATTTTTAATTAATTTTTAACTTCATTTTAAAAAATCCACTTTTTAAATAAATAAACAATATTTAAAATAATAGCAGCATTTTTATTTTTTATTTTTTTGCAGTAAGTCTTATTTATGTAAACATGTATATTACTTCTTTCTTGCATCATTGGACCAATATATAAAAATTAAAATGATTTTTTTTTGTTACAATAATTTAACTCATGTTTCTTAATGAAGTCTGTAATTAAATACACACATTTTAATTCAGTTTTGGAAAAAATATATATATCGATTGGTTTTGATTGCAATTAATTTGATATCCAAATTAAATCGTTCTGAAATTAATATATAGCCTTTAATACTTAATCTCCTATACCGTAACATCAAAAGAAGTTCTTCCACGTTAAGATATTTTTTTGAAACATTGCTTATACTTAACTGTAAGCATTCGTTGGCAGAGATCAAAAAAGTATTCCAGAAACTAATTGTGACATGAAACCTTTGGTAACTGAGGCAGCTACTTACAACTTGTGGTGCAATTTCACGAATCGAATTACAAGAACTAGTACACCTTTTTTTACACTAATTTCGAACAGATCTCGCTTTCCAATGATAAAAATAATATCGTTCATGAAGGATCATATTACCTCTTACTATCATTTCTCAAAGAAAAGGAATATAAGGACATTATTAATGTATTCCAGAAATAAAGCTCACTATTCTTCAGTACTAGCGTTTATACAGATATAGCGGGAACACCCACGTCCAGGGTCTCTGCACAGTGTAACCGGAGAGCCAGTAACGCTTATACAATTAGGATTATTCTTTAAAAAGCAGTTTTAGGGGATCTAGAAATAGAATTTAACAAGCAATTGAAACTTTCACAACGAAGCCAATTTGCCTCGTTTGCTTCCCGTGATTGAAACACAACTCTTATTGGAGTGGGAATTTCAATGCTTCTGATGATAGTCATTTTTACTATAATAATGCAAGGGGATACTTTACTATACTACTAGACAACCGTCTACGTTCACGGCGGGCGTTATAGAAACAGGTTACTGTAGAAAGAGTTCATTTCGCAGAGGTCGAAATTCATTCAAGTTTGCTAAGTTGGCAGGTTGAGGGCCAAATTAACGATATTTGGTATTATTGCATTTAATTTTTGAAAACAAATTTATAAAATAATTCACTAAGCTGAAAACTATTTGCGTACTCAGAATATTGAAAAAATATCTGATATTCCTGTCATATGTATACAAAGAACAATGCAAACCAAATAAAAAAAAAACTGAATAAATATTTGTATGTCTAACGTCACTTAATGTAAATCATTAAAAATTCACAACAAAGTCGAAAAACAAGACGGAATTCCCTGAATGTAAATAAAACAAACAGTTGATCTTTTATTATTAAAAAGCAATAATGATGCTTTAGAAACAGATTTATATTGTAACATTTTGATTTAATTATTTGTTATTATCTATCACATTTCAAATATTATTTATATTGAGTTTTGGTTATAAATAGAAATAATATAAATCCATATTTTCTAAATATTGTGTACATATAAAACTTGAAAATCTTTTTAAGCAATTAATTTACTTTATGAGAAACATATTCATATTGCGAATGCACAACAATCAATCGATTTTTTGAATTAATATTTATTTCGGCTCCTGAAATTGTATTACTTTCACTGTGCTTTCCAGGTGTTCTCAAAACTTCCGTTTTTTCCAGTGTCAAAACTGCATTTTAAATTTTCCTAATAGTAAATTCCGACACTCCAGTCGTTTGAGAAGTCTTTCATAGCGTGTGAAAGAGGAACTTTCAAAGATTTTGCTGCAGCTTCTTCGGAGCAAAACTGTTCAACCTTATGCACAATCTTACGTGATTGCGATTGATTTTAAAGACTCTGCTTTGTTAAATTGAAAAAGCCTTTTAAAGGATGTTAAAATTTAAAAGATTATTAAAAAATTATTAAAAAATGAAATGCAGTTAATATTAACCAAAGAATAAAAATAATAATAAAATATAAAAGATGTAACCTAAGCGAATATAAAGACACGTGCAACTGTGGCTAAAGCGAGAAGACGAATGAGCAACAGGGTTTTTTTTATCGCTTCAAATTGACGCCAAGAAAAAGAATAACCCCCAGACTTCCGTCCGATTCCACCCATTCAAAATGGATCTTCCCTACCGAAACCTGTTTCTACAACGCCCGCCGTAAACATAGACAGTTGTCTAAAAGTGTTCTCATGGTGGACAAACAGTAGCAAAGCAAGGGGGTACTTTACTATAATAATGCAATTACAGGCTGCTATAGAGGACTCTCTATCAATGAATTTAGCAAAGAAAAATATACGCCACAAGAACTGAGCTTAATGAAATAGAAATTTACAATAGCAGAGCTGACATTGTAAATGACATTGAGATGACTAACAACGTAAGAAGCATGCATAATTTGGGATGGTAGAAACTATATTAATACTTTCTCCATTTTGTTCACATTGCATGCACATTTTGATAGAATATTGTTATCTCTTTATATCACGAATATTTTCCATTTTTCTTTCTTGATTGTATTGCACCATTTTAAAAAATACCCTTATAAAACCAAACAATAAAAAATTATTTTACTGTTTAAATTATCTAACAGAATTGTAAAGGACACAAAAACTTATCGAATGGTAACAGTATATTGTTATTTATTAACGAAATATGTTTTAAATTTTTATAGTTGTTACATTTGAAACATAGCAGCTAAAACTTAAAGACAATACATACTTCCATTTATAGCGAAAAGTTTCAGTTCTCAATCTAACATATTTTCTGCAGATTTTAAGTGCGAAAATGTTCCCTCTGTTTTCATTAATTTTTTGTGACTTCTTTCATGAAATACATATAACATTACCAAAATTACAGAAGAATATTTGGTACAACAGGAAGATTTTAATTGATAATAAATACGTGATTTTGCAGAGTATTTTGTCTTTATGCATAGCAAAAATTCATTTTTGGCCCTCACTTAAAGTTTTAGATAAAAAGAAATCTCGTGATTAAATGTTTTTTTCCCCCAGGATTAACTAATGGAAGTGCTGCAAATTCTCTATGTAACATTTCTTTATTATGGTATTCAATAACGAAATGCATACAGCGGATGATTGCAGTTTTTTTTTTTTTTAATAAGCATAATTCTGTCATTTAAGAACAGTCATTAAAGCATTAAAACAGCCAACAAGAAGAAATACAATTGTGTATAATGGAGAAACATATAAAATGAGTATCCAAAAATGAAAGCTTCTGCGAATATTAATATTTCGGCAACAAAATCTTAAATTGTACAAATCAACTTTTCACGTTATCAAAATAATATTTTTATTCTAATTTTTAGATAAAAAATTATTATCTCCGCGAAAACAAATTAAGTATATATCCACTATTAAATTCTTGAAAAAAATGAAACAAAAAAACTGGTTTTAATTATATACATTTTATTCGCATTCTTACCTCATCACCAGATACATTAGGACTACTGAAAAGAGCAATGAACGCTCCAAAACTTAACACTACTAAAGTTACTTCCAAAGTTAAATATGCTATACTGCCAGATTTTCATAGTTAAAAGCTTTATGAAAACACACACACACACATATTAAGAAATGTCCAATCTTATATTGAATATAATGTATTTCCCAACTGAGTGATACATAAAAATAAATATCTTTTGAGAAACAAATAGTTAAGAATCCTTGCACAAAGCAATTAATGTTAAAGTTTATAAGTCGATGTTTAGATTTAATTACAAAATCGGTTGAGTTTAACATTAAATGTAATCTGAAGCATTTGATGACAAATGCAACACAAAAAAATTAGCAGAGTATAATAATTTTTCTGCGAGAACGCCCGAGGACAAGACTGAATATCAAAAACACAAAAGTAAAATATATGTTTATAGTTAAAAAATAATATAATTGTATGTCTTTCTTCTGATGTTATAAGTGTCATATTTTAAGAAGAAAATAGGACTTTTATATAACATAATCATGTTTTTATAGATGATTCGAAGAAAGCAGCATTTGATATTCTTGGCAAGCTGAACTAGAACTACTTAAAAAGGTAAAAACTGATGACCTTGCAGAGTGCTGCTCAAGGTGTATCTTCCTTCTTCAACACCAACTCCACTGCGCACTTAAATTATTCACCTGAAAACCTGCTGATAGCTGGTTTTGCATTTTAACAAACTATATAGTTACTCTGGAAACTAACTTAAATAAAATTGTCAAACAAAATTTAGTGATACTGAAGAGGATAGAGCAAAAATAAAACTCGACAGCATAGTATTCGTTCTCTTCTAAAACGGACGTGCAAATGAATGAATATACTGAAGGGCACAATTTTGCCAGTAAAAATCGAAACTTAACGTCATTATGCTGTAAGACACAATATGCATACACAGTAATATGATAGTATGCATACTAGAGAAACTGCGTTCGATTCATTCGCGTCTCATTTATTCTTCCGTTCAAATGAAATGATCCATACATTTGTCTCGTTCCACCTTTAATAGCCTGGTTCAATAGTCAAAAACCGAATGCCTTTTCTGAATGGAAAAGAGATCTCGGAAAAACAGTGACACAATCAGCCAGAAGAACCCTTCACACTGTCACCCCTGCATGCAGAAATGCGAAGAAATTGCAAAGTATCACTACCCTTAGTTTCCATTTGTAATCAAGGATGGGGAGAATGAACTCAGCCACATAGCGTTCTCTCTGGATTTCCTTCCCAACCATTGGAATGACCTTGGCCCTCGTCAGACAATCAACGTACTGACTCGCTCGCACCTGTGCTCTCGCTCCCTCCTACCTACAGTCTCCCGTGTGCGATCATGAAGAAAATTACACGACGACATCCATCACGAAACAAAAGGCAACTGTGGGGATGGGAAATGAGAGTGACCTTTCCACTAAAGAATTGAAATGCATTTTTTAGAAGTATGAAAGAGATGTTAAGTTTATTTTACATGTACTATTTTTTATGTAAAAAGTTACAGCGTTCATTTTCTTTTACCCAGATTCGGCAGCCAATACTACCAAAACTATTTGGGGAGTGAGGGGTTTTAATTCTATATTTTCGGCCAAACCATAATTACCGAATTCATTCAAGATAGATGTTGATATTATGACAGTTACACAGAGGTGATCAATCCTGAAGGAAGTATCATTCTTCAATATCAAACAAATTTCCAGCATTCATTCCTGTTTAAGCTCAGATAAACGTCCTCTTATAAGATATTCTCAGGGAAGAAAGATCAAAATAATTCAAACGCTGATAAAATATCCCATACAGTAAACACTAGATAAATCCACAGGGTATTCCACTATCAAATGAGAATTATCAGTTGCCGAGTAGCTGTAATTATAATTGACGATTAACAGAATGATTATTTATAAAAATATAAAATATATCGTTTAAACATAAAAAAACTGTTATTGTAAAAACCGAAAAAAAAATTTTTTTAGTTAAATAGAATTATGAAATTTTTGTTACAAGTAAGATTCTACATTTGTATTTATTACTTCAAAATATATAAAAAAAATGATTACGTTATTTATATTTATTCATTAGTTATATAAAATGTATGGACATTATATATAAATTTTATTTATTTTTGCGAAAATTCGGGAGCGTTAGGTAACTTTCTGTAAACGAATTTTACTCTATATTTAAAAATGTAACCTTTCAATTGCAAGTAATATATGTTTTGTTTTGTTTTTAATTTTACAACCAAAACACTGATACTGTATTTATGCATTTATTAATATAAATATTCACATTTACTTTGCCAATACATTACATAAAATGCTGTAAAATTAGCAAAATTATAATAAAGTTTATCATTTCTCAAAGGAAAAAAATTACTTTAAATACATTTTAATTCTTTTTCTTCAACTCTAAAGGCTGGAGACTACTTCAAACAAAGATGACACTTTTAACTTAAGAAATGAATCAACAATAAACGTATATTAAAGTTGAAATTAATGCATTTGTCTTATTAATTTGCAAGCAATTCTTAGCAAAAAAAAAAAATCTTTCTTTAAAAATGGGGAGGGGCAAATAGCTATTAAATCAAACAAGTATTTCACAATATAATTAATAGAACCTATTTCAAAATTATTTAAAAGGCTATTTCTTCACATTACAAAGGAAAAAAGTCAATTATATGTTAATTTAACAGGTAATTTACTAGTGCAAAAACAAGTTTATGAACTACAATACGAATGAATAAATAAGACCTATAATTATGAAAATTTCGGACTATTGATATTAATAGTTTATAACATACTTTAATTCAGTTTCATAAAACAAGAATAACTACATTCTGACGTTAAGTATATTTGATAGTTTTTCATGTGAAAATTACAGCTGTAAATTTTTCTCATTCATTAAGAATATTTTTAAATGAACATATCCAAGAACTGTCAAAGTAATTGCTAACACAGTTTAGTTATCTTCAAAGGAATTCGAATCTGAGACATAATGAGAAATAAAATAATTTTTACTGTAAATGTTAGCAAAAACAAATAATTCTTCATGATTAACCAACCACGTTTAATTTAAATGACATACATGAATAAAGGCAGCATAATATTTGAGACAGACATATTAGAATCGTGCCACGATATACGAAATCAAATCCTTTAAGTTCGAATCCCCCTTTCTTTTTCTCTTTTAATAGCGAAACTCCTGAAATCGTTTGCTGTTGTTACTACGGGAGCAGCCATTTTGGATGGAGTTGGTGTTGGAATGAATACTTTCATGAAGTAAATTATTGATATAAGAAGAAAAAAAAACATAACTTTCGCTTGAAATTAGATTTTGGAATGAGAAATTATACAAAATATGGAGATAAGGGCATTTATTACTAAAAAGGTCTTAAATCGTCGTTCAATACATCTCAAGACAAGACCGCAATCGACCGTAACAACTGTAACTCATGGTGCATGCGTTGCTCCTTCTTTTGACGCTGAAACAGCTATGAAATTTACCTTAACAGAATCTAAAAGAATGTATCTCGACTTTTAATTACATCGGAGTTTCGACGTATCATAACAAAATTTTGGGCTGCATATTATATGAAATTTATTATTTCAGAACGTAATAGATCGATCGTTTAATGCAGCGTTTATAAGAAAAAGCTGCATCTCAGCCATCTATGTTCTAAAACAATGTAAAACTAACGGTCACATTATAATCGTTGTACGGAGAAACTTGATTCAAGTAAAGAACAATTCATAAAAATGGCATTATGGTAGTCAATCCATTCTTACTGCATTTATTAGAATGTATGCACAATGCAACGAGCATTTTCAATGGTTAGTCTTGCTACGAAAATCATTGTTCAAATGAATCGATTTGATATAATTTTTAGATCATTCGAAAAAAGTAACTAAACAATCTGAACAAGAATTTGCTTTTAACTTAAGAGAACAAAACTAACATTTATTTCAAGAAATTTTAATCGCTACACAAAATTTAATAACACAGAAAAAGAAACTGAAAATGTCCTTTCAAATAACACGAAGCAGTTTTGAAATAGCAAAAAAAAAAAAAAAAAAAAGTTCTAAGAATGCAAAATATTACTTGCCTCCTTATAATGTTTACTAGCATGGATATTACAATTAAATTAATCAATTAACAAATTTTAATTTTTCGAAGTCATTTCTATGGTTTTCTGTTTCTAAAACCCCACCTTTTATTCAAAACATGCACATTATAAAAATAGGATTATTAAATAACATAAATACTGAGAAATTTATAAAAAAGAAGTCGTGAAACTGCCAAAACACTGAAAAAATTTCTTTTCTGCAGTCATTACACAATCTCCATTTTTTAAGTATGCTCTTATAACTAGCAGATTTTATTTCTGTACCTCTGCATTCGAAAAAAGTTCCAGTACAAAGAAAATACTTTTCTATAAATTCCTACATATTTAAGTTAATCGAAATTTCAATTTCAACTTTGGTGTATGGAAAAATAGAACGAACCAAAAAAATTTATGAGATAAGCTTTATTATATTAGTCAGCACACCTTTTTTTCTCAATTTAACAAGAAAATCGAATAAAAAAAACACATGATGATTATCATCATTGTGTAAACATCAACAATTAATTCATAACAGAGAAAGAAACAAATCGAACTCATTACAATCATTTGAACAAAGATTTAAAAAAAAAAAAAAAACGCTCTTCTCTAAGTGAAGTTTCCATTCTATATATATAGGTTATGTTCTTCTAAGAATGAACATTCAACTCTATAACCACAATTTTTGGCCAAATGCTTTCAAATAGGGGAAAAAAATGATAAAACATTTACACACAATCATATTCGGATAGATTTACAACTATCTGCAGCACCAAGGTCGGTGACTGCTGCGCATGATTCAATCTACACATACTTTCGAATCAGCAATACTTATCTTTTTACTGTGTCGCAAGTAACTTCCATTTAATTGGTTTACGACGGAGAAAATAAAAAACAAAAAACAGGTTTGAAAATCTCACTGGCGTACACATTTGCTCCACGAAATTATATCAATTAAACCTTCAAGAAATTTTTTGATAGAGGTTTCATGCATTTGACTTCAATTTATTTATTTTTGGTTCAAGTGACAGGTTTTGGGGGAAATTATTTTTTAGTTAAAGTTACAGGTTTGGGGGGAAATTATTTTCTTACCCCTAAGAGGGGATGAAGCAGGAAGAGGGAATCTTAAGAAAATTAATGAAATCGTTCTGCAGTATTTTTAAATGCATAAAATAATCAATTATTACTCTCGACTTCGGCACAAAAAGTATATTACAAATTTAAGAATTATCTCATTCATATGAGTCCAAATAAACAGGATTAAATCACATAAAAATTCCAGTTGGAAGAAATTTACAATCTAGATTTCTTGACTTATCGTAATTTATCCGTACAAATACTAAAATACGAAAAAAGTTTCAGCACAATACATATAAGCAATGAACTTAAAATATTTGATTAAACACATTTAAGAGAGTTGATCTGTGTGTTTTTCAAGTTTAAAGAAATGCAATAGCTCTTTACAACAGAACTACCTATCTAGTAACTTCTTTTTGCTTGCCAAAAAATTTCTGCTCACTCTAAAAATGTTTAATAAGGAAAATACAACTCTCTCACAATTGGCGAAAAAATGGGAATAGAAATCACATGTTTTTATCAAGAAATTTCTATTATCTAGGATATATTTGTTAATTTATTCACATCTGAGAGATAGTCTAAACTTAAGTTATAGAGACTGTCACTGAAAATTGAGCACCTTAAGATTCTGTTTTATTTTTAAGCAATTTATTGACTCTATGCTAACTAACAAAAAAATACGATTAAGAAGCTAAGAAAATTTAAATAAGATCTCAACTCTGACTTTTTATTAATTAAAAAATACGATTAAGCTAGGCCTATGCACCATACATCGTGAAAATTAAGTTCTTTAGTGGATAATTTTCAGGTCGACTTATAGGGTATTTTCAAATTCAAAGCTCTGAAGAATTTCGCTAGAGCATTTAATTCATCTTAAAACGCGGAATTTTACACTTTTCAAATTATATTACAATAAAGTTCTACAAGTGACTGGGTAAATTAATAAATTTTTCCGGCATGAAAATAATTTTGAAATACAGCAGAAGAAGAAAATTTGAAGTTTGTTCACAATGGATGTCAACTTTCGGAAAAAGCAATTAAATCCACTTAATTTAACTAAAATTTGCTTCTAATATTAATAAATTACTGTTCTACAACTTAGTTATCATTTATAAACGCCATAATACATTAATGATAAAAATAATTATTAATCAAAATGATTAATGCAGTGAAACTGTAAATTTGCTCGATTAGCAAATTAAACATTCACCGATGTATAACAAAAGAATAATAGAGGATGGGTAACTAATTTAAAGTACAATGTCAAACATTTAACTTTTTTTAACTGACTAACTGCTTTTATTATTTTATTTCTTATTTAGGTACTGAAAATAAAGACATGGATGATATATGAATAATAATTCTACTCGAAAAAGTGAGGGAAAAAATTTAAACTGCAACAATATTTTTCCACAGAAAATTCACACACTGCAAAAAATGGTATAGACGTAAAAAGAAAGCAAACAATGCTCTACATGCAACTACTTAGCCACCAAGCAGTTATAACACATAGCCACTACCAAACCAATATAACCTATTAGACATTAAAGATGAAATTAATTCAAAGTGGAAACACTTTATCCAATAAGACAGAAAGAAGAATAAATGAATTTATTGAACTTTTGAACATAAGAAAAGTGTAAATAGTTATATTTTTTTTTCTGAAATTTATGCTTATTTACAATTTAAACAGTTTATTTCCATGCAGCAAAAAGGCTGGTAATAAATTTAAAGCACGAGTTAATTTTAATTAATAGATTTATAATGACTTGATTGCATAACAGTGAGAAGTTATTTTGTTTAGTATACATAACGATAATTCAGATATCTGGGATGATAATTCTTGTTTTGTATAACTTCACACAATTTAAAATCTCCCTCAGTTTCCTGAATGCCATGAATTCCCTAACAATAGGTATCTGATTGTTTTCTTTTTATTATTTGTTTGACTCTGTATTCGGCAGACACAAAACATTGAGAATGGTCAAAGAAAAGAAAAACTAAAATCGCTTACATACACAATAAAACAATGGAAGTATTTCGAATTTACTAAAGCAAATTATTTTTGAAGAAACGTTGAAATTCGATACTTATTCCAGAAAACTCAACTTCAAATCGCGTTAGCATGTCCGGGTGCATTATTTACACAACTTAATTGTTTTCTTGCCTGGTGAACTTTGGAACTTCCTTTAACCAAAAAATCATAACAAAATCATAAATTAAATATTCCAGCTATGTCTTTCTAGAATGCTGTAGACAGAAAGTGCAAAAATTAATGAAACTAAACAATTTTGAAAAAAAAAAAAGTTATTTAATACATTTTGCGTCGCACTTATTCAGCTGTCTTTTAACATTAACAAACAAAAAAAAATGTACTAAAGAAATTTTTTTTTTATCCCAAATGCTTTAATGCTTTCATTCAGTGCGTTCTGAAATATATTCAGCTTTTAATCACTCCAGATTTCTGTAACCATTCTTATGCATAAGACTAAAACAAATCAATTATGGAATCCATTTTAAATGCAAGTGCCTCGTGAGGCATGCTATGAATAATATTCAATAAAATCACTCAAATAATAAAAGCAGAAATTTGAGAAGCAACACGACTATATATATTAAAGGCAAAGGAAAGGAGAACGAGAATTTTTAGAGGAAGGCAAAGTTCGACAAAATTCAATATTTCCAAAAATAAATAGAGATAAATAAATAGGGCAAACTATTGACAAACTGGGTAGTTTTATATCGTTATAGCTTATTTATATTAGGAAAACATAGCTAATACAAGTTATTATTAGAACACGGCACAATGTTGAATCATATAACATTCACTATTCTAGGCAACCTGCATGATTCATATACGAATCAGGTACTAAAAATAGCCAATGTCGATATATCTTAATATTGATTATATTAATATATCTTAATATGATGACCTTCATTTTAAGAAATATGCAAAATTTCAGACAGGCACTATCTAAACGTACCTATAAGAAAGAGGAACAACGAGGGCTGTGAAGTGTCAAATAGATTTCTCTTAGACAAATGGACGTCCCTGTCCGGGAAGAGGAAAATATGGCGGGGAAGGTCCTGAAAAGGAAACATGGTAGGTTCATAATAGTTACATTTCTTGGGTACAAATGAGCCTGCTGGACGATGGGCAAATGGTTTGGTCAGATATTAGGCTCAGCAAGACAATCAGAACAGGGAAAATCAAACGGGAAAAAGAAAATGCAGAAAATAGTAGCGGGAAAAAGGGAAACAAATAACTGGAAGAAGAACTTACTCCGCCGTGCAGCTGTCAGATGTGAAAGCAATTTTTCTAGACAGGAGCAAGGGACAGCAGCTGCTTAGAAGCTCCGCCCAGGTGGAATTTGCGACTGCGCAATAGTTAGATGGTCCGAAAGAGAAGATAAACATGACAACAATGGCTCCCTATTTTTCTCCCCAACTCTTTTGAAGAGAATTGGTCTTGATTATTAATTTTTTAAAAATGTTAGTTTTTCAAAAGGAAAGCTGAAATTAAAGTATGGTAAAGAATGAATGGCGTTACTCGAGCAATGTGAATATTGAATTTTTTCCCGTTAAAATTCAAGCCAGACGCAGATAGCAGTATTAAATATTACTGCTCCGAAGGAATGCTTGGAAGTTTCAATGATTCACTTGTTGCTTGTGCATCATATAAAGAGTTGGTGGATTCCATTCTTTTGAAAGCATCTGTGTTCCAAAATTTAATTAGGACACAGAGCATTATTCAAAGTAGAAAATAAGCTATAAAAGAATTATTTCTACAAAATATTACTATGATCTCTTTGTAGCAATCCTCTTTTATCAAATGAAACTTTTTCATGTATATAAAAGTATACACTATGAAACTTACATATAAACACATATCAAATGGAGCAAATAATTGTTAAGAAATGAACTCATTCTTTTCATTTAAAAAAACAAATAAATAATAAAAACAGGGTGAGAGAGACAAAAACTGACTTTTTAAAATTCCAGTTCAAGATAAGAAATCTGACAAAATATCGTTTGGTACTTAAAAAAGGAAATCAAATGTTTCTACCGTTGTCAAAAGGTGCCTTTAAATAAGTTACGATTTAATCGTATCATTATTTGCAAAGAAAATACATCAAAAGAAATGCTTAAAAATTAATTATAATTTAAAAAAACTTCCGACTTGTAAAATGTTTTCTTTACAAGAAAAGATAGGGCATTCTTTTTCATTAAACGGCCAATAACAGCATGAGATAGAAATGCTTTCTAAGTTTGAAGTATACTTGAGCAAACCGAACAGCGATGCATCGAATTAAAATACCCAACTCATCATCTCCTAATATAAAAATAAGTTGACTAAGCAGTGACGTCAAACATGGAGATTTATATTTGTGTTGCTGTCACTTTTTTTCCTGCTTCTCCGATCTTTCCAAACACTACATTCTTAACTCTGGCCAATCATAACCGAAATCAGTACTGGACTCGGCAAAAAAAGATGGAGGTTGGGATTTATTATCCTTAACATCTGGGTTCCTAAATTCTTCCTTTGTGCAAAAATAGACCTACCATGACTGTATATACACGGCTTTCTGTTTGCGCAGGTGAAATAACTTGGCGCACTGCGCAAATAATTTCAAATTTCAATTTCCCAGCTCTGCAGGTCAACAATGCTTTTATTTTCCCTGTGTTTATTTTTCGAATTTCATGCTATTTTAATTGTAAACCACATTTTAAAAGTTGTGACATTATTCAGTTCACCATATTGGCATTAATCGAAAACACTAATCATTATAAAATTACATAAAGTAGAGTAGTATCTTTGCAATTGTTTTTACAAAACTAAAATTAAAACCAAATTTTTAGTTAAAAAAAACCTATTCACATACATTAGTGGTAAGAAAATCTGTAGAAACGCACGTATCAAATATAAACCAATTTTCCATATAATAAAAACAAAAATAATTTTTTGAATGACACGCAAAGAGAAATGGACAAGCACTAGAGCAAAAGGAAAAAAAACACTATTTTCATCAAGATGAGACACTTTTTTTATTACTGTTGCCGGTAACATTTTCTAACAATACAATCCTATGAGAAATGATTTAACAAAATAACTCCTGATAATGATAATGATATAATGATTCCTGTTTAATATTCGATATAAATATGACTGAAATGATGTCGCAGCATCTACCTTATGGTGAATTCAGCGAGGAGAATTTGATTCAACTATGAAGAAAGAAAACCACAACTGACACAATTTGGAAATCAAACAACAAAACACAATGCTTACAAAAAATGGGGTTGAATTGCACAATAATAACACGAATAATGCGGACTGAAATGAAGTACAGAAACTAACGACGTCGACAAGAGCGAATCAAGACATGAAACATATTTTGAATTGAAAATTTCTTAATTAAAAATATTTCATATTTTTCACAGAAAAAAAAAACGACACAACTTTCTACAAATATATATTACGTATATAATAAAAAAAAACTGTCTTCCCAAGCAAAAAGGTTTTAGTGAAAATTGAGCAAGCTTCGTGATAATAAAACCTTTTTTCCTTTCAGCCATTTTTAGGTAGAAACAACTATTTTCAACATCACTTTTAAAGTGGAATAAAAATGTTCGCATAATTACATTTATATTCGATACTAAATTTTACAATTAATTTTCAGATTACTTAAATTAATCTGGGTGCAAACACAAAAACTATTTTGCACAATAAAAAATCCACCTTGAGCTAAAAAAGCCAATAAATTTATGGGATATTCTCCTTCCACGAGAATACTATTTTCATACTATTTACTGAAACGTATTGAATTATATATATTTCAAATCATTAAGCATTGAGCATCACATTCTAGGACACTGAGATGTTTCAATAATTAGAATTATAAAAATTAAACGCTAAAATTTCTCAAATCCAAAAGATCAAAATAAGATATAAAGAAGCAATCTCTTTATTATTAGTCTCAATTTCTTTAAATATCGAAAAACAATAAAAATGTATATATATATTTTTTTTAATTTGTTTGCAATAGCAGCGAATGAGCAGATTTTTTTGGAACTTAACAACCGCTAAGGCTACAACAATTTTTTGAAATTGTGGCTGATTCTACATTTAAAGTAGCTCTTGATTTAATACATTAAATACCCCCACCCCTCCCTATTCCATCCTAAACAAATCACGGTAAATACTTCATAGCTTTTTTATACATTCCTTTGACATCTCTTCAGTTACAATATAAAAAAAAACCAGTCTTGAAAGGTTTTACTGTTTTTTTTTTTTTTTTTTCTTTATTATATGAACGTGTCTCGCATTAAGAATCCATACAAATATTGCTGCTATACAGCTGCGCATAGCACTGCATTGAGATTGTTTGGTTAATAGATGTTTTCAAAAATAACGACATTTCAGTTTCATTTTCTGAACATTACACAATAACTAAAGGAAACTCATTTTCGAGGAAAATGTTTCAGAAGTTGTCGAAATATTGATATCAGTTAAAAGAAAGTTATTAATTTATGTACCAACTAAAGATAAAATTTAACTTTTCAATAACAAAATACCTAGGCATTTTTCTACAAATAAAGCTACTTCTCAAAAATGAATTTTTAAAAATAAATGCAAGCCAACTTTTTCTCGTACTTTGCTCAGAGCTGCGGAAATTCAACTCAAGTTCTACACACCATGACAATAATTAATCTGACTAGGTCAACTGATATGGTTTAATAAAGACATGCTGGTTAATGAATAAGCAGGACGGATGCAGACTTCTTATTCATGAAATCTTCGATCTGAAGTTGGCAGGTGGTAAATAATTATCGTAATGGTGTGCACGACTGAAAAATTTAATTAGAAGTTATTGGAATAATACTGATTTAGAAGTTCAAACTCATCAAAAAATAAATGTACAGAACAAAAAATAAAGCTTCAACAAGAGATATTTACAAAGCACATCCTGACCGCTATGTTAAAGTAAGGAAAAAATACAGTTAAAATTCCCATACAAATACACTCTCAAAGTATAAATTTTGTTGAACTTCCAACATAAAATTAAAACGTCTTCGATTTAAATCCTAACCTATTTGGCAATTACAAAACTATCTAGTTTTTCAAAGACAAATGTCAATTAGAAAAAAATAAGAACAATGCATTTTTGGCTAATCGCAACCCAAAAAATGCTTTGTTCTCTTCTCATTGACGAAATTTTATTATTTTTTAATATATAATTTAAAAGAAATCAATATTGACAACTTTCGTTTATTTAATAACAAGATGGTATTGTAAAAATCATCGTAAATTGGAAACAATGGAATTTCGTAGTATTTCTCCCAAAATTGAAAGTTGTAATTTTACCGTTTATAAAAATGTTTCGTAATATTTTTAAGTCATTTCTATCATTTATCTATAACGCAATGGATTTTTAATTATCGCTGCATTATTATTTTTCTATCTTAAACAGCCCGTAATAATGGAATCGCCTTCACATGTTCGATGAACTAAACTAAAGGGCAAAGGAGGTTATGACGTAATCCATAATGTGAAATGACTTCCTCCTCTCACTCCTCCCTTTCTCACAAAGCAACAGTACCCAAGCTCACTTTTACTCTGAACAAATTGGATTTAATATGTCCTTTAGAATGGCGACTCAAACTATGATTTTGGTCTAGCTGCACAGTGGAGCGAGAAGATAACCGAACAACGTTCTGCCCTTGATGCTACAGAAGAAACCCCGTATGATGCCAATGGTCGGAAAAAATTTTCAAGAAAGAAAAGAGTGGGAAAAGAGGAGGAGGGAGTGAGACGAAATGCGGGAAAGGAGGGAAGCAACTGTCTGGGGGGAAGGGGGAAAACGTCTTTAAAGATGGCTGGGTTTGTTGGACCATCTGACATTGGATAAAGGAAACAGCTTTAATATCGTTGTTTTAAATGAGTAAGATTGGAAATTTCACACGAAATGCGATTTCTTTGACTCTTAACATTTCGCTTTTTAAAGAATTTCAAAATTAGAATGAAGAAAATTAGTTAAATTCTGGATTGTATTTTTTTCGTTGGAAATAATTCTCTGCGAGTATATTTCTTTCAGACGGCTTATTAAATTTCTTTAATTAACTAAATCGTAATGCTAAATTCGTTATCGTAAATAATTGGAATCGAAACCGATCGTTGAGAAATCGCTTGCACGCCACGTATTCAAACGAACTGCAAATTAATCAAATGGCTCAAAAAAGGATTACTTTTATTGTTAATCTTTTAAAATAAAAAGAATCCTATAAAATTCAAAGACGCGTTTAATAAAATTTCAAAATATCTTAAATTATTCATATTATTTATTTTTCGTTATATTGTTAAAACTGCACAGTAATTTTAAAAAATTCATTACAGTCAAAAAAATTTCATAATTCGACAGAACTATTAATCTGTGCTTTTTGCTCACAATTAAGGTCTTTGATGCAAATGCCAAAAATTATTTTCAGCAATCTTAGCTGCTGTTTTTTAAGAAGAAAGGGGAAGTTAATGTCTGTACAGGAAATACACAATTTAAAACGTACATCTGGATTTTCGGTAAAATACAAAAATAAATTCTTTCATGACATCTTTCATAAGCACAAAACGAATTTCGAACTCTTCAACACACATTTGCTTAGGAAAAGGACACAAAAACTATATTTAAAAAAACTTTACTTACCTTTAAGTAAAAAAGGATTTTATCCTATGTCTTTGAAAATCATACCACAATACACATAGCACGCACTATAAATAACTTTCAATTGAACGCACAAGTACCAAAATCCGCAGAGTTTAATGCAAAGAAACAATCGGCTCTGCGCACCATCTACACTCCACGGGACACGCTCGCACTCTATCTCGACTGTGAAGGCGCCTTGCTGTTTCCGATCCGGTCGTTACGTCTGGGCTGCCAGAACACGATACTCCTCTTACACCGCCAACACAAGAGCGCGAAGTTACGAAATCACAAACGTGAAAATCACTCAACACATAACTCTATCTCAGCATTATCTAATAAAAATTTATTATATTTTTATTTAAATTTTGAATTAAAAATTACAACATCATCAGGACGGTCTAAGCCGACATTATAAAAAGAATTTTTAAAAATTATCAAAATTCAACCGTTAGTTACCCTTGCTAAGACGCCACAGATCAAAGTTAAACGTTTTAAGTATTGGATTAAGGGGAACTGATTGAAAAAGCGACTCGTGTACAATTTTGTTGAACTGAACAAAATTTATACTTTTGATGCATATAAAATTACTGCAATCTAATAAACTAAACTATAATTTCAGCTTCGTGCAAATTTAATAGTTATTTCATGCATCTTTTATTAAACAGAACGAAACGAAGTGCACAAGTAGGATTTTAAAATCAAATAAAAATGGATATCTAGAATTCGGTTGTTTCTTTCTTTTCAAAATCGTTTAATTGCACTATTAACGTATAAATGCCTTTTAGCATGTGCATCAAGCATACTAACTGACAAAATGTGTAAAAATACACACCAGTCCTTCAAAAGGACTAAAGTGTTAGAGAATAACAGACCACACCATTTGACCAACAATTTTGCAACAAATGTGCCTAGAAAGGTCAGAATGTGCACCTCGGAGCGATTCTTTTTTTGAAATTTTAATTAATTATTCAGCAATAACTTCCAAAAATATTACTGTGCAAAAATGAATTTTATACCGTTTTAAAATATTGAAAAATTTTAGTGATACTAATTTAGTAATTTGTCAATTTTTGCTGAGTGTTGGCAATTTAAAAAAAAATCATTTTCACAACTATAGATTACATTATTGCCCCGAAATTCAAACTGTTGTCATTGTTTTATCAAATATTCAATCGCGTGATTTTCTAACAATACTGAATGCTAGAGAAGAATTTTAATATTCGCGTAGTTTATAAGATAAATAAAAAAAAGCGAAATAATAATATTGCGAAATTTAGAAGATAGATGACAATTACGTTTTTAATTGTGCTATGATGTTACGGGACTGTCTCCATTCGAAAAGTTCAAGTTTACAATAAACATAACAAGAAGATTAAGACAATTAAAATAACAAGACTTTAAAATAGGACGATTTGGCGGAATGATAAACATAAAGTTATATCTAAATCATTTATCTGAAAACATATATGGTGTGGTGTTGAAGTGTGGAGAGGAGGGTGCCGTATTAGGTGTCATCTTCGTGATCTGCCCATGGTTCAAAATACTGACGTCCATCCCAAAATAGCCTTAGTGTGTCTTTAAAACGGGACGTTGATATAACTAAACTAAACTAACCTGAATACAAATATGACTAATATTCCTGGCGAACCAGCTAGTCGCAGGAAGCGACTAACATATAAAAAATTGCATTGATTCATTAGTTCTCTCTGTTTAAATTTAATAAATCCAAAGTTTCAAAATACTATTTCCGTATTTTATCTACTAAATAAACTTCCATTTTTCAGCATCCAAACCGCATAGGAAACTTCTACAAGAACATCAGTTTTAAAGATATAATTATTTATTTAAAAATTGATAGTTAAAAATCTGTTTCATTTACAGTGAATAGACATAAACAAAAAAATTTTTTTACAGTGAATAGATATAAACAAAATGAAATTTTTGTAAATTAATTATCAACATCACTCAAAGACTTGGTGGATTTCAAAGAGATATAAAGCCCCTATGGGCAAACACGTGAGCATCGTTCATACGTTTCAGTGTTCCACTTTTAAATCAGAAGCGTGCCTACATAAAATGGCGGCTAGCGTAAATATCAAAATACTGTTTGTTCCTTTTCTTCGACTGCATTTCGCATATTCCCCCACCTGCCTGATAACTTTATGCCAATGAGCTCTAAAATTGAACTTGTAATAAAAGCTAAATAATAATTAATGAAATATGATAAACAGCAACTAATGAGATGATAAACAACAAAGAAATAAATTGGAAAATGCGAGCAAAAAATAGTGAATAAAAAATATGTTACTGTTTCAATTAAGTTTTGATGCATAAACGAAATATAAATGTGCTGAATTTTTGCAACTAATGAAGTTAATGATTTAAGTATCACAAAAATCGTTAAGCCAAATGGCTTTCTAAAGGAAAAAAAAAAAAAAGCAAAGATTTAACTAAAATCATTTATTATTTTGATCAATTTTGTTTAGATTATAATAAATGGATAGTACTTAGCTAATTACAAAATAAATATCTAAAGCAAATTATAACACATCACTGAATAACAAAGTCATTTTTATCCTGAAACTAAACAAAACTAATGAAATATACAATTAAACACAGCTAGAAAGTGGACATGATAAATCATTGTAACCACCTAAATCATTAATGTACATAATAATGAAAAAATTGAATACCATTTTCCATTTTGAAATATACACTGTTGTACGCTCATAGAAAGAAAAAAAAATTAATGGCATCCAGGTACATATTAAGTTTGTTGAGTTTAATTATAATAACTTCCCGTTTTAAAGCAACACTAGGGCTATTTTGGGACGGACCTCGTAGTTCTGAACCTCAGCAAGATAACGAGGACGGCACCTGAGCTGCCACCTCTTCTCCAAACTCTCACACTACATCAGCGTGAGGACGTTTGGCTCCGACGGATGTAACGTGCAGCAGAACCACTTATACGACGGTTTTTCTTTGGAATCGGGTTTAGAATCTGAAAGCCTCCGTTCCGAATCCGAGACCTTCCCACCAGGCCACCATGGTTCTTAAGCTTCTTGGGAGCCCCCTAATGCTGGTATTTTAGAGTATGCCTAAAAAAATCATTAAACGTTATATTCATATGCATTTCGAAAGGTCATGTATCACATTTTAAACTATACTTTTCAAAAGTTTTACAGGTTTTAATTGCATTTTTATTAATAATAACTGCATTCTACAGTTGTTGCCCTACTTATTTTTTAGTTTAAATAATCTGTTTAGATAAATAAGATACATTGAATTCAATCATTTAAATTAATGTATATGCATTTCAAATTTATAAACATTTACATAAGAATTATAATATACGTTAGCTTACAATATCAATAATATTCATTAATTACGATAAAAGAACGTGTTTTTATCATTTTTTTGTGCAATTCGCCTGGATTATTTTTTAACACTAAAAATTTCAGAGATCGACATAGACTGAAAGCGATCAGTCATTTTGACTGATCCGCTAGTTCTAAATGATTAATATCGAATTCGGGAAAAACAATTACTTAACAATGTTTCATCTATGATTTACAAATGAAAGCCTGAGGTTCATACTTTGCTAATTTTTAAAACAATATCACATCTTTTAAAGAATTTTACAAATAAAAATTAACCAGTTTAATTTCAGAGAATGAAAGTTGAATAAATAGATATTTCTAAATTAGATTTTAGAAAATACTTTTTCACAAAAACATAACATCTTTGATTTTAATAATAAAAGTGGAAAATACAGAAATGAAATATAAAAATATATATAGATTTCTAGATCATACTTTGAAAATAATCAAAATGAAAATTTATTTATCAAGATAGAATCAGCAACTGGTAATACAAAATTTAAAATTATTATTGATTTTGAATTATTCTAATTTTAAAATCGTATTGAAAATATTCGGTTCACATGAATTGTTTCTTGGAAAGTTTCACAGGAATTGATATGCTTTGTTATTAAAGAAAACATACTTTAAAAATTAGACACGTTGTTTGAATTAATTCTAAGAAAATAATTCAGTAATATATATCAAAACCATTGCAAAAATTAAAAGATCAGAATGGAACGTTAATGAAACGGTTCTTAAATCATTTTTAAAAATGCAAAAATAATATTTAATTTTTTAAAAAGTAGGCTGTGAAATTGGTACTGAATTTCAGCATATGAAAGTATTTCAAACTTTCATGGAATTTGTAAACTTTTATTTCTTTTCATGAACATATTATTAATTCTTTATCTTTAAATCCTATACTCCAATTAAATGAGATATTAAATAAGTTTTATTTAGTCATTTTTTTGTATGAAAGCAGTTCAAAAAACTGCTCATCATTGCTGTGCAATTTTAACATGCAACGAAATAAGCTCATTTCAAACAAGAACCGATAAAAAATAGAGTAATAGTTCGTTATTCAATACACATCTTCTTCCATCACATTAGAGATTTTATTGCTCGTATTTTCCTTTCTACACTAGGTAGATTTTTTAAATAAGAAATTTACTATGGGTTCTTCTCAATCAATCAATCTCATAGTAATATGAAACAGCTAATAAAGCTTTAAAAAGCCTTCTTAAAACTGCTTTATCGCTGAATAAAAGAATAATAATTGACTGATTTATCAATGAATGATAATATGATCTTTTGAGTTATTCTATATCAAGTTGGATATCAACATTGTTTCGCCTCGCCGCCATACTTTAAATAATTGGACTAGAAGATCTGTTTTCATCGAATAATGATCTCAAGATTCATATATATACCTGTCTTTGCTTATTAATAAAAAATAGTGAATAACACCCACAATTGTCAGAGGAGCATATGGGACTGAAATAAAATCTAGGAGGTAACTGATCTTACTGTGATAATATAATGAAGGGAAAAATTTATTCTGTTGGGGTTTTCTGATGCTCACCTAATCTTCAATTCACTCCTGGTACCGTTCATGAATTGAAAAATTATTAAAAAATTAAATTTTTGACAATATATATATATATATATATATATATATAACGATTTTTTAGCTATTAAAATCACACATCATTCTAAAAATTACTAAAATAATTACATTTATTATGCGATTAGAAAATCCATGCTTAATTTAGTTACAGTATCGGATAGTAGTAATAGTACAGTAGTAGAGGAAACCTTTTCTACCCAACGTAAGTGGTCTCTTCGAAACTTTTTCGCATTATCTGAATAAAGGTGATATCTTCCTTCCACCGCATAAAATTGGGCACCCTGAGTAAGGCAGCGAATACCTTGCATAGCATTCATGAACGATAATTACGAAGCATAGATCTGTGGCGTGAATATAGCATTATCGTGAGAATATGTATTTTGGACGCTTTTTTGCCTACCGATCGACACCAAAATTTGATACAAAATGTCAACTATAATCACAAAATATCAAACCAAATTTCACTGATTTAAGTCATTGAATTTCTGAGTTATTGCGTTTACATGCATACGAAAGTACAAACTAATAGACTGTCAATTGTTTGACGAGTTTGATTCAAAATTTGTGAATCATCCGCAGTTTAGATGCTAAGCCTATGTCCCAAATCTTCTCGAACTAGCTCTTTACTTTTTGTAATCATCAAATTCACTTGTAATAGAACAGCCAGTCGAACAGACTTCCTGTGAATGAATTTTGTTCAAAATTTGTTGGGATTCTACAAATGGAAACGGGATGGAAAGAAAAGAGGAAGAATTTAACTGGAACAATCAATAGGTTTTGAAATATACGAAGTTTATGGATATATTACAATTAAGTGTAAGTGTGAAACATATTATAAACATAAAATACGGTAATTTACCTCATCTACTAGGTTAAATCGCTTACATTTCTTTGCTAATTCTTACTATAAAACGCCTAATATTGTTATATCTAATCATGTCCATGCCAAAGAAGTATCCCCTCTGGGTGACTCGTCAAGACTCGATTTCAAAAAAAAAAAAAAAAAAAAAGCTGAAAAGAAAAAAGAAGAAAAGCTAATTTCCAAAAAGTTATGAGTCATCCAGATTATCATTAGATATCTGTTTTCTTGTCTACGAAGTAATTCTGGCAATGAAATTGCTTCGACTTCAGAAGTAATTATTCAAGCTTCAACTGACGAAGAAAATTCCTCACAAACCACGCAATCTTGCAATGAAAGTGTAGAAACTGTGAAAATCTTTGAAGAACTTTATGTTTATAAAAATATGATTGAATCAGAAAATAACTACGAAAATTATAATAACAAATGTGATCAAGTGCATATAAGTGATTCAGGTTTATGACCAAGCATTATAACTGATAAGTTTAAAACGTTTTGTGTTAAAAACCGACCTGTACGGCAGAAAGAATGCTGAAGTTTGCTAAAAATGCTGAAGGCAGACATTTTCCACTACTTACTGATTTTTTTACAAAAAAGTGTCAAATAGTAAAATGCAGCTTGGCAGCTGGTTGATTTTCAAAAACACAAAACTCGGTATTGTGTTTTTGCTGTACATTATTTTCTAGAGAAAATGAAAAATCTACATGATTTATAGGTATCTATAATAACTGGAGAATGTTATCAACTGTAATTCAAGATCATGAGAGTTCTATTTGTCATTTAATTCATTTATTGCTTGGAAAGAATTACAGAAGCAACTAAATTTATATTCGAATATTGATAAACAAATTGTTAATATAAACAAGGAAACGGAACAACTTAAATTACTATTTCAAAGAATTGTAGATGTGATTCTATTTTTAGCATTTAATAATCTTCCACTTCGAGGAAATCATGAAATAATAGGAACGCCAAAGAATGGTAATTTTTTAAGTTTAATCGACTTATTAAGTAAATTTGAATTTGTTCTTATGGATCATATAAACAGAATAAAAAATTCCAAAAATAGAATTGTGAGTGATTTAGCACATACATAACAAAACAAATTATTCCCACATTAGGAAATGAAGTTCTTAACAAAATTAAAAATGATACCAAAGTAGCCACGTATTACAGTATCCAAATGGATTCTATTTCTGACATTTCCCATAAAAAATAAACTTCACTCTTTATTAAGTATTTAAATTTTGAAGAGAATATATGCATACTATATGCATGAAAATATGCATACTATACAATTATTATATGCAGAATGCAAGCACAGGGCCGGTAATCTGGGTTGGGGTGGCGGATGCTATGCACCGGGGTCCCGCGATTGAGGGGCCCCAACATAATCAAGAACTAAAATAATGTTCTGATTGGTAATAATGTATATTATTCCTGTATATTATTCCTCTTCTCTTCTCTGATGGGAATACTTGAAATCATAAACACATTTTAAACCAGTCTGTGAAACACGATGGAAAAGTCGAAAGGAAGCACTGAAACTTTGCTTTATCATGAGCTTGTGATCTTTGGAAGAGATATTTCATGATTATTACTTATAAGGTTAAATGACAATACAGTTGAAGCGATTTTCAATTCAAAGTTTTTACTATAATAAAATACCATCTATAATTTTTAAACTATTTTGGCCAATTCAAAGCCAAATCGGAGGAATGAAAAAAAAAATATCTCCTTATATTTCAGCTGTTTTCGATACTTAATTGCGTTCGTACTTGAGTCCACTGTGTTTTATTTTTTTCTTTGCGCTGGTTTAATTTGAAATTTTATTGTTAAATTGTTACAGTCAAAGTCCTATAAACTGCTTATTTGTTAAAATATTTTTTAAATTATAAAAATTTTCTGATTAATAATTATTAAAACTTCATATATTAAAATTATTTATCTGTTATTTATTAATTACGTTTATGAAAACTGTTAAAAATAAGCCTTTTCTCGCATTTTAAGATTATATGCTGTCATTTTTCACTAGCTGTATTCGTTTTTAAACCTACTTTTTGTTGATTAGATTAATCAAAAATTGAATTTTTGTTATTGTCCCTCCAACTTCAAATTACTTAAGTTTCATTGCACTGTAAAAGTAGAAGCAAATAACGTTCATTGAAAATGCTAAAATTCTTTAACTATACTATACAAAATCTTATACTTTTTAAAATAAATATGAGCAGTAACCAACTGGTCATATTTATTTCAAAAGTGTAAGATTTTGTATAAAAAATAATAACGATAGGTATAAGAAATAATAAGGATTTTGAAAAAAATGTTGGTTTGTGAGACGAGTGTTGCTGTGGCTATTGTTTTATAGTCCGATTTTCAAGAATTCTGATTGTTTGACCCAGAACAAAAGAATAACTTCTTTATTAAATTTACGGTACTTAATTATGTAAATTAAATAATTTCTCTGGAAATTTTGGTTTTCACAAAAGTATATAAATATGGCAAAAAAAAAAAATCATCAGAAAAGTTGCTAAAAGAATATTTAAGTTTAGACCTTACAATTCTTGAATATTGATGAAATTTGAGGAAATATCTAGACAAATTTCCAAAAACGCTTCGACAATTCACATCCTCTCATATAACTGCCAACAAAAATTTGAAAATCTAGTTCCAACTTTATTTCTTGCGTTGCGCATACATATTTGCAGAATTACCAGGATCAAAAAGAAGTTTTCCAAATAGAAATTGAACAAGGCATGAAATCGATAGACAGTGACTCAAGAAAGACTATATGGTCTGTAAATAATGTCAACTGAGCACGCAATTTGAGTTAATCTTGACGACGATATATTGATTGAAAAACAAGGGTACAAAAACAAATAATTTCTCCTCTAAAAATAAATGATTTAATATGTACTTGTTTTCAGTTGTTAGTGTTATTAAGTTAATGATTTTTTTGCTCAAACAGCAAGTTACTGATTATTTTCCCTTCTGTGTAATTTAAATATCACCTTTCTAATTGAAAAAAAGTCAAGAAATTTTTATAATATTTCCGGATGAGGAACAACTCAACAGAGTCGTATCTCAGCGACATCCCAATTGGTCAGATGAGAATTGTGGAGGGTTTTTTTCATTACCTCATACCTGGCCATGTTGCGGTAAGTTCAAGAATTCTAATTTCTCATGTGCAATTGTTCTGTTAATGCACTTGCCATTTATTTATACTAGCTTGGTTATGAGAGAGAGGTAGAGAGTGATAGTTTTATTGTGTGATTTCTGTCTGCCAGGAATTGCCATCTATCCGATCCTGAATCCCACCTCTGAACTTGTCCGTATTTAAGGTATATTTTATTGAAGGTATCTACTGAATTCAGACTGGATCATTTGATGACATCTCGGATCCGCGGATTCAATGTCCTTGAATTGATTTGTCCTTGAATTATCCATACTTCTCTACAGCTTTTAGCTGGATATTCTAATCCTACACAAACCGACTAATTGACAAATTGCAATTCATCATCAAATTCTGTTCGTTGTGCGGTAATTTTTAATACGAATCATACCACTTCAGTTATTAATTTGCAATTACTTTTTTTAAATGTTTAAGTACATTTTTTTCTTTTTGGTATTTTATTTTATAAATGGACGATGTATTAAACTTACCCAGTACTATATTAGTATGGTGAATAAAAGCTTATTACTGAAATATTAAATTCCCTGGATTATTTTTTACTACTGAATTTTTACTACTAAATTTCCAACTACTGAAGCGAAGTTTATACTTGAGCTTCACATAATACATTCAGGTTATAAAATGAATAAGAAACAAGTAAGCTTTGGGCATGAACAAAATTGTTGCAGTTTGGCCCAAATAATATAGGGTTCCAAGCATTGGAATATAAATTAATTGTTATTGTTAAGTAAAAAAAAAAAAAAAAAAAAAAAAAACTTTGAAAAGACAACAAGACAACAGTAGTATTTTCATTTAGCTCCATACTTCGCGTTTTTGAGAAAACTAAACAATTCATCAAAAATCTGTCGATTAAAAACGTTACAAAATTTTTGCACATGCAGCAGCGAAATATGGTCCAGAAGTTTGATATCCCCTCGTAAGAAATAAACTTTCTTCAATTTAAGCTGTGCTACCAAAACGTTTCTGGACTACTGGGGATACAATTACATCTAATATTCGAAGTAAAAAAACTGTGGATAATTGACTCTACGGTGTATGTGCCCCTCTTCCCAAAACTGTCCAAAGTAGAAGAATTATAAATATACGTAGCAGGTTTCTGATCGAGAAAGGTCCTTTCTTAAAGAAAGCCTTTCTATAGTAGTGAAAGAAGCTAAACCTATTAGGATTACTATTGGGGGGGGGGGGAGGCTGGAAAGTAATGTCGTTTCCACGCACGTTGATTCGTTAGTCATTTATCAGCTCACTGTGTATTTCAAAGTCGGACCAAAGACATTTTAAGGTTAGAGTGACTTGTAATATTAATAGTTATTATTATTATTATTTGCAATTTATGGTGAAATGGCCAACCAAATATAAGAAGAGGTATATATCTGACATTATATGCTATTTGAGCTTCACAAGGGTAGTAGTAATGCAACGGTTATTACCAAAAATATTTACGATGTTTAACCAAATGTATTAAATGTTCGTAAATGCCAAAGGTGGTTTTCTAAGTTGAAATCCGGTAGTTTCGATCTCGTACTGATCAAAAAGACCAACAACTTTAGACAACGACATGTTAAGGGGGAAGTGGAAGGAAATCCGTGTCGACAATCGAGTAACTGTCAAACACTCTTAACCAACCTTGGTCGACCATTCAAGAACATTTGCAGCAGACTGGTAAAGTAAGCAGAGTAGGTGTTTTGGGTTCTATATAATCTATCCGAAGAAAAGAAAGCTAACAGATCCACCATTTGCAACTTATTGATTCAGCAGCACAATACAGAAGCTTTTATTGATCGCTTGATCACTGGAGATGAAAAATGAGTCCTCTTTGATAATCCAAAACACTAAAAGGAGTGTCTCTCTCCCCAAAAGGCCCTTTTGTGCATTTGGTGGAGAATTCAAGTGGCCATTCATTTTGAAGTGGTGAAAAATGGACAAACTGTGAATGCAGACCTTTACTGTGAACAACTGATTCGAGTAAATCAATCTTTAATTGAAAAGTGCTCAGCAATTGTCAACAAAAAAGGTATTAATCTTCAATACGATAATGCAAGACCGCACTGCACAAGGCGAACCCTGGAAAAAATTAATGAATTGAGATGGGAGGTATTGCCTCACGCACCATACTTGTCCGATATTGCGCCATCGGATTTCCATTTATTCCAATCGCTACAACATTTTCTAAGTGTCAAAAAATTTTGAAAATTTGGATGATGTCCAAAATACCGTCTCTAGATATTTTGCTCAAAAACCAATTGATTTTTAACGATCCGGCATTGAAAATTTGAATTCTACATTGCAAAAGTTGTTGATAATGAGAGTGATTACGTTATTGATTAAAAATAAAAATGGTAAAAATTTATCTGATTTGAATGTAGAAAAACGGTCCTCATATGTTTATTTCCGGTATTTTTCGGTCCCCCCAATGTTTTTTTTTTTTTTTTTTTTTTTTTTCCCCACGTGCGACTGCTCTAGCTACAAAACTTTAAATACAAGCCATCTTTTTTTGATTCTTTGATGATTTGATTTGAACTGAGACTGTAAAGATGGATATGTGTTGCACAGAATGAAATACTCTCTATCCAAAATATGCATCTACTAAGGTTATCAAACTACTAAATCAAATAGCCCTTAAAAAGATTTCAGAATTCTTTAGTTGTTTACTTCTCTTCTGAAGTAAACAACTAAAGAATCTTTTAGTCTATCTAATTTGATTGTTACTGCTAATCTATTGCATCTAAATACCTTTTGTGATGTCACTGAGCATTTCCTTTCAAATTTTTGAGCACTAACTAATCTTAATAGCTTTAAGGAAAGTGTGGCAGATAGCATCATTTTAAGTTTCAGAATTTGAATTTTCAATCCGAAATTAAACCTGCTCCCAACAGGGTTGTAAGTATCAGTGATAACCCACAGAAGAGAGCTCATTAATTCTTCTTTACAGCAAATCACTCCTCACAACCTTGACACACCAATAAACAGGGAAACTCTACATATGCAACATGATCCCATATATTTATTGATAAATCAATCTATAACGTCTTTCGCTTTCTTGAAATTCTTTCTTTCTTTGTAATTGAAAAATACATCCTTTTTACAGCCAATCTTTTCATTCTCTTGATTAAGTTGAGAGTACAGCAGATTTATATTGCCTGAAACTTTCAGTTGCAAAAAAGATGCTTACGAGGAGTAGCTAAAGTATCTTATACTGGAGTAAGCACTTGGGATTCACCCTCAGAATTTTTTAAAGACAAATTTGAGGAGAAGTTAATCACTGTAAGAAATACTTTGTGGACAGATGGGATCCTTTTACAAAGAATTTCAGCACTCAGAAGATTTATTGAGATTCATACTACCAAAAGAATTTTGGTCGAGAAACCTGTTATTAAGTCACAAACTTACTTAATGACTAGCTTAGCAACTTTCTTATGAAGCATGAGATAATTTGAAAAGCTTGTACAAAAAATAGTTTCTATTGATCGATGAACTGGTTGCCATTTTAGAAGTGTGTATGGCACTTGCGACCATTACGTAATCAATCATCGAAAAGAGGGCTGAATTAAATTCATACCGAACACAAATTTTAGGTAGATTTCTTATTGGAAAACTACCTATTGCAATGGCATTCATTGTATGGTGCAAACATAGGTCCTAGAGTCCTACTTATATATATATATATGTGTGTGTGTGTGTGTGTGTGTGTGTGTGTGTGTGTGTGTGTGTGTGTGTGTGTGTGTGAGTGTAAGCACATATTTTTGAAGCAGAGTCGTGGCTGAAGACAGAGAAGAAGACTTTGAATTATTAAGTTCTTTTTATTGCATCCCGGGAGGCGCGATTTTTTGGACAAGCAGCACTGACAAGGCATGTCCGCTCACAGCTCCATACAAGAGCAGATTAGCGTAAATGAGAGGGAAATCATTTATCCCTGGTCTTATATACCATGAGATTTTGATACGGATTTCTCTACACACGCCGATTTAGACAAGGGAAATACAGGGATCTTTTAAAAAGAAATTGTTTCGATCAGCAATTTTTATCCTTTCACTCGGAGCGTGGGAACAGCTGACTAAAGCATTTTACAAAGCTTCTCTTGAATTAATTAAATAGAAAAAGTGGAATGGGATCAAGAAATAAGAGAATATTTTAGAATGAAGTTAATATGAGTTAATTTAAGACAAAACTATGGGAATTAATTTGGATTTAAATTGGAGTTTTAATATATATATATAAAGTATTAAAATCAAGTTAATAGGAAATCAAATAAACCAAACAAAAAAAGAATCCGGCCTGAAGACTTTTTCAAGGGTCACCCTCAGGCAGTGATTAAAAAAAAAGGGATTTTTTCTGTGAGGGAATGCAGACAAGAAAGTCTAATAATGATTCCTAAATACTATGAAGTTTTTCCTGTTCCTTTTTTGGTTTTAGTTTCAATAAGAAATAATATTTAGTTGCGATTCCGAAACTATTTCGTTTCGTTTTATATATATATATATATATATATGCGTTTAACATTTTTCTCCCATGGTATCTTGAGCTCATTGGTGATGAAAATTGTGAGAAGGGGTGGAAATTTTCATTTCGCTATAACTTCCTTAATATTGAATATAGAAAAATAATTCAAATTAGCCGAATTAGCGCCTTATTAAGGCGAACAACGTTTGCATTTAAAGTTTTTCGATAGCTGCAATTGCTTCGAAGTTAGGAGCTAAAAAGTGATTTTCAAGCCATAATTTTGATTTTTTCTAGTTTTGAAAAAAAAAATATGAAATTAAATTTCTACCTTTCTTTAATTTCCATTGTTTGAAATTGTTTAAATGCACGTAGAGTAAAAATTAAAAGCTTTAATCAAACAAACTAAATAAAATAAAGCAGGGAAAAGATTTAATGGCAACATTATATAAAAACGATCAGCTCAACGAAGCTTTTGTTAATTTTACGGTCCTTTGATTCGATGTCTACCGTCTTATTGAGGGTATACTGTATTAAAAAATCTCGGCATTAATCCAAGTATAGGCACTTTTATTAACAGAGAAATATTGGTTAATCGCCCCAAAAAGATAGGCAAAGATATAACATTAGTCATTTGACTATGTTCGCCAATGATATGTGCTTAAGCCTAAACTTTGCCAATAGCAAGCAATTAATACCCAAATGCCAAAGAATTCATATTTTTTTTTTCAGCTGATGGTAAATTTTCTTTTAATTAAATTAATAGTTATAACTGAAATATTTAAATGTGCAAGAGATAAGATATTGGCAACAATATTAATGAAGAACAGCAGACGATTTTTACCCTCTAATATAACTGAAAAGTGAAACGATGAATTCGTACTTTCTGTTATAAAATGTTATTTTTTTCCAATTAATTGCAAAAAAATTTGCAAACGATAGTTAACTTCTTCAAACAGGTTTAAAATACACAGAAAAACTTTCAGTTCTTGCCGGATAATACAAACTTTTGGCACTTTCAAAAAACTTGGAAACTTTTCAATAATATAAAATTTGTTACAAGCTTAAATTTATATATTAGTTTCTTATGATATTTGTACTTTAATATTTTTAATTTTGCAATAAGTAATGAATTATTCGATAGAAATGTAAGCATTACCTATGGTTGCTACAGTATGTAACATTTCAGTTTTACTTTAGCGTATACGAAGTATAGAGAAGGAACTCTAATCGAAAAAATCATTCATTGGATTCCGCTTAATTTTTAATTCATCAAAATTCCTTAATTTAAAAGATCTATTCGAGATGAACATTCCCACTCTTTAAGTACATTAGTGACGAATTTCGTAACTCTAAATCAAATAGTTTGCCCTTTAATGATCCAACAGATAAACAGACACATACATTTCGCTGTAGCATTTAAAACGAGAAAACTGTGCAACAGGAATTAAAAATGGGCAGCCCTTTCATGTAAAAGTCATCATCATAATAAAAGAATTTTAGAAACAAACTTATAAAAACGTTTTGAAAGTTTTTAATGGAATTTGAAGAAGCTACTCAGAAAATTTATTAAGTATTGCTTAAATTACAGAAAATTATTTTTAGGATTTTTTTCTAATGTTTTTAGATTTGATTACAGATCAGTGTGGTTGTCTGAATGACTAGCAAATCAAAATTTCATGTAAACTTTGTATTTTAATATCTAGAATGCATTACAAAAGTTCATATATATA
>JAPMOR010008427.1:276195-292081 GCA_026543865.1 Argiope aurantia | reverse complement strand
TTTTAACTTAAAAATTTTATACGCGCAGTACTGAAATCAACTCCCCGGTAGGTAACAAAATATGAAATGTTTTGTTTTAAAATTTGTCGTAATATTTGTTTCTTAAAAACTGCATATGTGGATATTAAAATAAAGTAAAAAATTACTCTTCTTTGGAAGGAAATATTGGACCCCTCTAATTTGCAGTGCCTAAGGACCTTTACAGAGATTAATCCGTTTCTGCAAATACATAGAATCATTTCGTGCTTTTCTGTGCTTTTTGAAAATAGGAATAATTCTTTTTTTCCTAATTATTTGTCACTAACTTTAAAAGAAACTGATATCCAATCAATGTGACAAAGAGATTTCATCTCCATGGATGCCATGAGACAATCTCTGGAGTTCATCAATGTATTTTTTTTTTTTTTTTAAAAACTGAGGATCATCCTGTATATATCTTCTGCTTCCCTCGAGCCCAAATCTTCAAAAAGCAGGATAGCTTATCAGAAATTCAGTTTTGCTCATCAGATTTTTTGTTAAAGATGGCTGGTTTTTTTTTTTTTTTTTTTTTTTTCCTTCTTCTTTTTTCTTTCTTTTAGAAATCTAGCTTGAATAGTTACCCAGTTTGAAAAAGGACTGCATTCTGTATGTTCTCCAGAGCCTGAATAGAGTCAATAGAAGTCTTAAGAATCTACAGAATAAAAGTTTTTTTTTTTTCTTCCTCCTAAGGAAAAACTGATTTTTTCCCAAAATGCAAGGAACTGATTCCTGAATTTTGTGACCCCTGGTAATACCGCCGAGGGCATTTGCAGCTCTCATTCACTGTTATGTCACTGTCAGTGTCATAAGTGTCACTCTTGTTATGCCACTGGTCAGATGACGACGAGCGAGCCACAAAGGATGACAAGCGCATTCAATTCAGCCCTCTTTAACTTTTAAAATAGCGCGAAAATCTGCCAGGAAATCAGCGATTTCATTTTCTTTCACGCCAGAAGGGTGACAGTTTGAAACGGCGCTCTCCCTTGAAGGTCTAGTGCCACACAATTCTGGTACCCTTAGGCATTTGTTCAGAATTATATAACGGTAAAGCCTGGTATGGCAAAATGTCCAACTATTTAACAAAGTATTCCTAAAATCTAGAGTATCGAGAGAAACTTTTTGAAGCAAAAAACTTCCTATACCTTTTTTAATAAGATTTTATTGTCTATACAACATATAGTCTATTATCTCTATGACTGTTCTATGTTCTGTTATAACTCATTTACACGTGCGAGATTTTAGAAATTTTCACAATCCTGTAAATCCGGATTTGAAAGTAAAAAAACAAACAAGCTCGATATTCAAAATTTATTCGGAACACAGTCACCTCTGGAATAGCAAATGATTTAATTCAGGGTATCGGGACGTTAGGCGTTAAATAACTAAGCAAATAATAGCATCAGATATGATTCCATTAAACGATTGCTTTTGTTTCAGATCTATTAATTTAAAAAAATAGCAACTTGGTTAATAAAACTATTGCTTGAATTTTCATTAGATTACAGCCGATGACGTTCCTATAAAAACGTTATTTCTCAGGGAAATTACCAAAACATTGTCCCTCTCTCTTCTGAAATAAAAAAAAAGCATTTGCTCAGCAAATTTTATATTTGTAAGAATATAAAATTTGGAATGGAAATTTTGTAATTCATTTTTAACTTACTTCCTCTAGTACTTTCGATGAGAATTAAATATTTAAATACAGTACACTCCCGAGTATCCGGCTGGCGACTATCCGGTTTAGTTTTCTTTTAGCACAATTAAATGAGGAAGGCAGGCCTTCTATTAAGTCTTCTATTAAAGACATTTTCAAAACCTAAAAACTGTAGGTTATCTTAGGGTTACCTTTTCATATCTGTGTAATCAATGAAGAATAAAATCAGTTTGAGCCAATTTTCTTCAGTTTTTCCAATTTTCTTTCTTTATACTCACGGTTTACGTTAATGTTTTGTTTGTTTCCTGTATTTAAATTCGGCATTACAGGAATTTATGTTAAAATGAAAAATTTATATCCTTTAACTTACTTTTTCTCTAATAAATTCTTGAAACGTGCAGTGCTGTATATAAACATATATAAACTAACATTACAAAATCTTCTATTTTAACTCGACACGTTGCTGGCAACTGCTTCTGATTCACCGGGCTGCAGCTGCGTTCACATTGAGATAAATGTAGGACTTAGTACTCAGTAAGAAGTAAGAAAATACGTATTATAACAGTGAGTTTTGAATATAAACATTATCTCCTGGTATTGGTGAGCAAAGAAATTAATTCATAGAATTTCGGTCTATCCAGCTTTTTTGTTATCCTGCCAATCGTTCCGCCACATTAGGCCGGAAGGCTTGGCTATTTTATAAGCTTCAATTATTATTTAATATATCGATTTAGTTTAAACATTTTTTTACAGAAGGGAAACCAATTGCGTATTAATTTGAGAAATATTAAATTTTAGATTCTATGATTATCATGCTATTAAAAAATGTGAAATATATTAAAGGCTAAAACGGACAAACGGATTATAATTAACGTATGAAGATTTTAAACACCGTATTATTAACATATTAAAAGTAGGAAATAATATTTCTTTTATCGAAAATCAAGCATTATTGTAAAGAAATATGACACAATGAAGAAAACTTGGGATAAGCATTAAAAATAAAAATACATTATAGATGTAAATGAAGTTTTAATTTTACTTAGGGTATTACAACTAGAATTTCCCTCTTTTACGGCTTTGTTTTAACATTCATACTTTTGATGAAAAGAAACTGATTAAAGAAAGAAGTTGCAAATATTATAAAAAGATAATAATTAAAAGAAATTTATTCTCAAAATAGAAATAATACTAATGCGAACGAGAATATTTACTATTCTATTAAAATATTAAATATATTGATTACGTATTTAGAAATCAAAAATATTAACAGAAGATCATTTCCATCAAATAAAATGTTAGATGCATGTTTAGAATATGGATATAAATTTAAAGAAATCAACGGATTTGGTATTGTAATTTGCGTACAGTGTGTCAGGGCTAGCGTCACTGCATTTGATTCCCAAATAAATCTTATGTTTTAAGTCCCCTTTTTTAAGAAACCACTGTGAATATCATAAAAAGATAAAGATTAGAAACTGGATATTTATAAATATAAAAACTTTTAAAAAAATGTTTTTATCGGTACATTAAAAAATAAAAAATAATTTATAAATCTTGCAATACAAAAGCAATAGGAGAAGACATTTAAGCCATAACGAATTTCAAGAAACAAAAAAAGTTCCAAACATTCAATACATAAAAATTTAAATAAATTATAAATGCTTTAGTTTTATTAATGTCCCGCTTTTAAAGCAACACTAGGCCTATTTTGGGACGGACCTCGTAATTTTGAACCGCGGTCAGATGACGAGGATGATACTTGAGCTAGCACTCCCCTCTCCAAACTTCCATACAGCAGCGCGAGGATGTTTGGACCCCATGAATTTAATGTGCACTAGACTCGCTTATACGACGTTCTTCGGTGGAATCGGGTTTCGAACCTGATTCCACCGAGCAGTGGCCTGGTCTCGGCTTCGAAACCCGGTTCCGAAGCCGAGACCAGGCCACTGCTGCCCGCAAACTATAAATGTGATGGTGATTATAATTTACTTAAAGCTCTTCGATCTGAGGCTCAAGATTTTACGAATTTTGTTTTGATTATCAGATTTTTTTTCTTCTTTTTAATACATTGATAAAATTGCGCTAAACTTTCAATTAAAATGCTATGCATTGTAACGTTAATCCCTTCATCAATTTGCAACACGCAGTGTGTATATTTGATTTATTGTATTCTTACACTTGTAAATAACAATTAAACTATTCTTAAATAACTAAACACAAAAATTAAGTGGAATACATAAATATATCAAGAATGTATGGATTCTCATTTGAATTAAAACGATAAAACATGATTAAAATAAAAAGTGTCATGTAATTAGATAGAAAATATACCAGTTAAAGGGATGATCACTTTAAATAAGGTTCAAATAAAAAATAATTTTAAAAAAATTTTGATGCAAAGATAATAGAAAACAAAATGTAGATCATATTTGAATAAAAACTTTTGATTTATCAACTCAAATAAAATACCTAATTAAAAAATTGCTAATACAAAATCCATAGTGATTATGTCAATATATATTATAATGCAGGGAAAATTTTCAAATACATTATTAAAATCGTCTATCAAAACTCATAAATAATAACATTTAATAACCTTTTATCTGACAAATTTAATTCAGTGAATAAAATTAGAAAGTACGTTATTACAGAAAATCAAAATACTGATAGAAAAATGAATTAAAACTATAATATTATTAATTTGACATGACATATAAGATAACACTTCCATATTATTTTAATAAATATTAGTCATGTACATGAAAAGACATACATCACTTAAAAAAATATTGAAGTGTTTAGAATTTTATAATGCCATAATTCTAATCTTTTCACGATGTTAATAATTTCATAAAATCAGTTACTTTTTCTGTTTCTGCTTTCTATATATATCAAGGAGTAAATCACAGAGACTTTATTTATCTCATTGAAGGTCTGAATTTATTTTATAATACTCTGAAAATCAATTTAGTGGGAAAAAATCTACTGTGAGCATAGAAAAACCGATTAAGATCTACTTCGAATTTTAAAACTTACTCTCTCAATTGGTTCTTTCACATGTTAAAATGTATATTACTATAGAAAAATGCTACAACTTCTTAATTAAAAAGCATTCTTTTTAATATCAGTTTTGTGTCAATCAATGCTCTGAAAATGAAACTCACTTCATTAAGAAGACAATTTCAACTTTCCCAAAGAAATCTCATTCCGAAAGGCATAAGGCATACAGTTCTTTAATATTAAAATTATTGTGCATGTATTAAATATAATAAAAACCATACACAAAAAAGTGATTGCCAAATTTAGGTAAATTAATGGTTTGACTGTAAAGGCAAATTATAATGTATTATCAGTATTCAAAATAATTGGTGATTATAATTAAATCAGTGTTGAAAGGAAAAACTGTAAATTTTAGCAGCAATTGAATGTCTACTAATTATTTGTTCTTTGTAAACATTTCAGAAATTGTTTTAATTTATCTTAATCTCAGTATCAGTATCGACTGATAAATTTTATCTGCAAAGAATTATGCAGTATTTGTTTCTCTTTTTGCCTTTTTTATTACATATTTGGCAGTGAAATTGAATTTGGTTTTAGATTAATAAAATTAAAATAAATGACTACCGTATTTTTAGCATGTAAATTAAGCTAATATATTTAAATATTCAATTCTGAAAACAAGTAAATATAACGAAATGAAGTAAACTTACTTTTTTCAAAACTGTTGGACTCTTTTTACACAACGCCAAAAAAGGGAGATATTTCTTTCACTCTGAAATTAAAATAATATTTTTAGCTAGTTATCCATCACGAACTTTAAAAGAATCAGATATACATTCAGTCAGTATGAATATGGAAGCTACAGCAATTTGTCTTTAGACATAATGTGAGAAACCTTGAGAAAATCATATGGAATTCATCGATTCCAACTTAACGTCTCTTTTCTTCTCCCTCTTCTAGACACAAATGTTTTAAAACTTCTTTTCCCTAGGGGAGACTTTTGGTCATTAAATTTCTGTAGCATATTAATTTGTGATTTTGCTTTGAATAAAATCAGTTAGAGTAAATTTCCGGGTAGTAACAAAGAATAAATTCTTTAGGTTTTGCCCATACTAGGTTGAAAACTTTTTAATTAAAAAAAAAAAATCTGGGAATAAGAGCTGAAAAAAATCTGCTTGTAAGTCGATTCCTTTTTTTCCCCATACTCTATCATTTGCGTCCATGGCAAATCCGTTGCCTGCCCCACCCTAATTATGCCGCTGCATACTCCCATTTAACTGTGATATCTATTGCTATTTGGAAATTTCATAACGGTGAAATGCATTTTGGTCACCAGGAACAATCATATACTGGTGTGCAAAACTTAAGCAACAATGCAAATTTTTAGCAGATAGCCATAAAATTGCAGAAAAGGAGTTCTTGCGATCAATAAAATGAACACGTAATTCAAGAGAAAGGTTATGCGTATGCAAATATCAGGAACAAAACGTCACAGGCGACGTGAGCGTACGCAAAACACATGCGGAAGGCGCGCGCAGCTCAACACTACAATAAAAGGAAGGACGGAGACGCAATTAAAGACATTCGCTGCAAGTACACGTGAGTTAATTCGTGAAATATGACTAGCAGAAATCACCTGGACGATTTCACACGTGGAAGAATGATCGGAAAGCTGGATTAGGGGCGTAGTGTGACCAGTGTAGCTGAAGAGTTCGGAATCAACAAAAGTGTCGTTTCGCGCTCTTGGAAAGCCTTCCAAACCACAGGTACAGCTGTGAGAAAGGTTGGTGGTGACCTCCCCAGGAAAACAACTGCAGTGTATGACCGATATATCGTCCTGCAGGCGAAAAGAGCCCGAAACTAGTCAGCAATTGCTCAGCAACTGTGTGCAGCAACGTTGCGACAAGTGTCGCGTTTTACTGTGTCCAGACGCCTTCACAAAGGTAACCTATTCGCCCGCCGTCTTGAACGCTGCATCCCTTTGACAGTTTCCCATCGGCGGCACCGTTTAGAGTGGTGCAGGGAGCACAAAAACTGGACATCTCATCAATGGAGTCGTGTCCTCTTTACAGATGAGAGTCGTTTTAGTGCCACAAGCGATTCCCAACGCCAGTTGATTTGGAGAGAGGTCGGGACACGGTTTCATCCCAGTAATATCACGGAAAGAGACCGTTTCGGTGGTCCTGGAGTTGTCGTCTGGGGAGGCATTATGATGAACGGGCGGACTAAGCTCCACGTTTTCAACAGAGGTTCTGTAACTGGAGATCGCTATTGTCAGAAGGTGATCCTTCCCCATGTGCGTCTGTTCCGAGGTGCCATTGGATCAGACTTCGTTTTTATGGATGACAATGCACGGCCACACAGGACTCATGCTGTTGAGGAGCTCCTGGAAAGTGAAGATATCACTCGAATGGATTGGCCGGCGTGCTCCCTTGATTTAAATCCGATAGAGCATGTGTGGGATGCTTTGGGGAGATGCCTTGCGGCACGATTACATCCTCCTGGGAACACCCGACAACTTAAACAGATGCTGATTGAGGAATGGGCACTCTTACCTCAAGAACTGTTGGACAATCTGGTGCTGAGTATGGGGAGACGGTGCGAAGCAACCATTGCAGTAAGGGGAGGGCATATCCCATACTAAGGAACATCTGCTTGCTGTTCTTCCTCTTGGATAGACAATCATGTGTAACGATACTATATGAGTTCAATAAAGGATTTTTTTTGTTTGGTTCTATACTGTATGCATTGTATTCATTTCTGCGCAACTATGCTTTCGTCATTCTTTCAGAACAAAATGCTGTATCCCATTTCTGAATTTCATGTCTCTCAGATGATTTCTCGTGAAGTTATGGCAAAAAACATACCTGTTGCTTAAGTTTTGCACACCAGTGTAGTATCTTAGATAAGATAATACGATAAATATGTACAATTTTTCTCTAGTCAAGTTAAATCCATTCACCCAACATGTGATTTGGGAATCAGCGAAAAACAGCAATACGACATCTCTAAGTTGTTAAGGCACATACCAAAAGTAGAGATACATACCAGCGAGCACATACCAGCACATAAAGCACATACCAGCGAGAAAATGAAACTCAAACTTTCCTAAACGAAATAATTTCATTCTTTTAGATTTACATTTTTTTTATTTGAATTTTTCAAGAAAATCAACTGCCTTTGAACTTCAATCGCATAAAGAATATTCTGATACTCAGAATTTATAGGAAAGACTCAATCACGAGGACATTTAGGTGACCAACTTGAAATTGATGAAAAAGAAAGAATGTTTGGGATTCATTCGTTTAGCAAAACACTTATTATAATTTGCAACTTTCGTCATTAGTTTTGTTTGTTATTCACAGAATTCATATAAAAATAGCACATATATTGGGAAAATATAAAAATTTTCTTTAAAAATATCAAACTTTTTCTCATATTTTTTGCTTAAAACAGGCGAAATTTTCCACCACCTTATACGAAGTCTATTATAAATACATGATCATATACTACAGAAGTATTATATTGAAATTCATAGTAAATACATTGAATATTTGAAGAAATATGAGAACTTATCGTGACTAACTTTAACTCAGCATGTGTGAAACAAACAACTTTCATAATTTGAAAGCCAAATAAATAGGGTGGCTTGTATAAAAATTCCTATTGAATATTACTTAGATTCTGAAAGATATTGTCATCGTACAGCGATGAATTTCAGTTGCTTTTTAAGATAAACTAAATGATAACGATTTTCCCGTAAATTGATATTTTTTAAGTTTGAATCCTTTGGAACACTATGCAACTTGATAATTTGGTAAATTTACAACTAGTTTTTGCAGTAGTTGCTATCCATTCTTGTAAGGGAAAAAAACAAAAACCGGTAAGTTCTGTTACTGATGTGGGATGCTGTGGTCAAGCTCGAATACGATGTTCCATTTCGAGCCGCAGGTTTCTGTGGAATTTGGATTCTAAGCAAACCAGTCCAATTCTTAAATATTCTTGTCAACACACCAGCTATGCATAGTTCGTGGCTTTGAGGACAGAAGCATGATCATTCGAAACAAGAAAGGGTCCTCAAATTGTTACTGCAATACAAGCAGCATAGAATCATGACATATCAAGTTAAATAAAGTTACAATTCTAATATTTCTGCAAGTAATATGAATAATGCAATAAAATATATTATTATTTATGATGTCTAAATTATTGCAATTTAAATAGTGTACTTAATTAATAGAGATGAAAGGGTAATCGGCATATTTCTAACATTTATGCAATTCTAACTACTCGACGATTCAAGCTTAAAAAATATCAATTTGTAGAAAAATTGTCATTATTTAGCGTCTCTTAAAGCGCGACACATTCAGCCCATTGTAATGCCAATATCTTTCAGAATCTAAATGAAATTCAACAGAATTTTTTATATTATTTATCCTATTTATTTGGCTTTGAAATTATGATGGTAAACTTATGCTTTGTTTTCTACATGCACAGTTAAAAATTATTTAATACAAATATTCATATCCGCTTGAATATTCAGTGAATTTACTTTAAATGCAAAAATAATGTTCACTTGAATATTATCATGTATTTTGTACGTTGCATATAATTTGGTTGAAAATTCTTCTTATTTTAAATAAAAAGCAAGATGGGAAAAATTTGTGATTTTTCAAGTAAACCCTTATATCTTCCCGAACATGCATGCTATTGTTATGAAAATTGATGTAAATATTGCATAGAATAAACAAAACTATTGATGAAATTTATAATATAACTTTAAATATCTTTAAACTTTCTGTATAGCAGGGTGAGCCAAGGTCATTTTCTTTTTCATCGATTTCTGGTGGCCATGGTGGAATTTTATCAAAGATTGTAAATTCAGCATATTCTTTACATGATCTAAATTCAAGGGCAATTCGTCATGCCTCTCTGGGGAAATAAAAAAAAATGAATGAATCCGAAAGCGTTCGGTTACTTTTTATTATATAATGTATAATGTGGCCCAAGAATTCTTCAAGCACTCTCAAATTTTCGCCAATTCTTCGATTATATGTAGAAAAATTTTTGATCAAAGACCATAAAAGGCAAATAATAAACAAAATTGTATTTTTTTTAATTAATTAAGAGTAACTTATATGTAAATGAATAATTTAGCTTTTTATAAATTACTATATAATTTCAACTCTCCAACAGCTTATACCGTAAGTTAGTAGTCAATCTGTTTTCTGATGCATCCCGCGATTTTCTCGGGATAATGTGCTTATCTTTTACTCTTACAGATTTGAATTTTATAATAATAGCTCACTTCGTTTTAGAAACATTTGTATTTGTTTGCAAATATTGCATCCAAATAAGGATTATTAAAACTCCGCAGTTCGAGGGTTAATGCTGTCAAAAAAAGACGTCAGATTGGTGGTTAAATACCATTCTCCTAAATAACAAGATGTAAAAAAAAAAAAAATAATAATAATAAAAAATAAACTTTTTTGACTAGTTTTTGTACTACACTGCACAGAAATTGTCACAAGCCCACTTACGTCGTAAACAAATTCCATACAATAGCAAAACACTAGGAATTATGAGCCTTGCGGAATGCACATATATTGCTGCAAATCATTAAGGAGAGGACAAGCCTTTAGCCAACTGGATCAGTTTCTCAAATATGCGCATAGCGCCAGTATGCTTCAAAGAACTTTTCAAATTAATATCGTTTATCCTTTTTAATTTCAGAAAATTATTGCAAAGATTTTTCTAATGCTTTTAAATCTTTCATAGACTAATGCTGCCAATTATTTTATCCAATTACTTTATCCAATATCAAAAGACTTGGAAAATTTACCTAACGGTAATTGAATAAATATAGATAAAATTGCAGCAGCTAGGTAAGAAGCCTTACGTTACTTATATTTGAGGCCTTTACATTCAGAGAAAAAGGCCAAAGGAAATGTTGATATACCCCCAATCCTGAAAGACCTGGGTATTATCATTTCCTGTTAGTAAACACGGGCAAACAGCCAGTTCATTGAATCGCGACAAATTTTGACTCTATCGAGCAATTTCGGCAGTTTGGAAATTTGTTGGCTGAGTTATTTGGAGATAGCCAGCTTCTGAAATTCTCATGGAATGTAGAAACACACAAATGTAGTTCTGCTTTTAATTCAGAATAAAATAATTCTCAACTGATATAAGCCTTTTTTTCTTTCAGATAATATAAAGAAAATCATCAATACAACATTTTCTTAACATCTTTAGAATTTTAGAAAGAAATTACAATAATTTAATAGAAGAATTAATAATAAAAAATGAAATGAAAATTTTAATTTTGATATTTATTTTGCATATTCTTTTTATACATTTAAAACTAAGGAAACATTTATAATTTTTTCTAAAATTGTTTCTCTTAGATGTTAAGGAAGGAATGTATCGTTATTTAAAAATTCTCTCAGAGTAAACTTAGTGAAAATAAAAATATAGTAAACCTCGAGATATACGAATAAATTTTTATAAAATTCATTTAGCATAATAATTTTCCTTAATATATATGTCAAAAACAGGATTTTTTTCATAAAAACTGTATATAACAAAACCATTAGTATGCTATTTATTGAACAATTGAAGAACAAATAATGATTCATTGTAAACGAATTTCTCTTAAGTTATTAGAAATGAAAGATATTTTAATTAACATTTATTACACTCAATGGAAAAAATTAAAAGCTGCATATTTTAACTTTTTCACCTTTGTACTTAATCAAATGAATTAATTGCTTTCCTTTAAAACTTTACAATACTATTTTTTTTAAAGTTTTAATCATCTTAATAAGTTAGTTTCATAAACTTTATTTTTAGCATAAATTGTGTTTGGATATTCTGACTAGAAGTAAAGTTCAGTGAATTGCCTTTATTTAAGAATTGAAACACTTCATTTTTGAGACTCTAAGGTACTAACTAATCTCTTAAAATAGGTAAAATGGCTGCATGTTAATAATTACATTATTCAAATCTTAAAAAGTGTCAGGTAATGTAAGGTTAAATGTGTATATATAAATATATATATAAATTCTTCTTTAATGGTCTTTTATTATTTTTTGTGTGTATTTAATGCATGAAAAATATATCTAGCTCTGCCTTTTTTATATTTTCTTTTTCTTATACAAATAAACTACCAGCATTCCTCCTACAAAATCTTGATAACCATATTCAGAAATACTGAAACTGAATCACTGAAGCAAATGTTTAAAATTATTTCCTTCCCTGTCTGTAAATATTTATCAGAAAAGGCATATTTAGCTTGTTGAGGGGACTCTGGGGCTGAATTTCTTAGAGCCCTCTGAAGACATCATAATATATATTCCTGTCCTCAATTTTAATTTAAAATATACTTTAGTATACTTTAAATAATTATAGCTTATATTTGTAGAATATAATTATGCTTTAAAATTGATAACTTATGTAATATCATAATTAGTTTATTTAATCTAAATTGATAATGGAAGCCCTTTGAAATGCCATAACATAGGAATGTTATTGGAAGAGCTTCAAAACTCTTTGTATGAAAGAGAATGTAAATAACATTTTCTTTGGAAAATTACTTTGGGTATTTAACTGAATAATCAGTTATTACTTTTTGATAACATTCAGTGAGGAATAAGGCTTAAAAAGTTAATCTGATTCTAAGTATTGTATCATTATGAAGTGAGAGTGTAAAGATAAAAGAATATGATACTTAATACTAAATATTCAAATCAATATAATCAATACTTGTTCTTAGTTTTGATTTAATTCTGGGATTTTTTTTAAAGAACCGGTTTGTTAAAAATTATTTTATCTTCCCATTCTTTTTTTCTTTTCTTTTTAAGAATAGAAACATTATTTCCTGCATATAAGGAAAACAGTTCGGATAATTTCTACCTTAAACCATTTTTTAACTGAGGATTGGTAACAAATCTGTCTCATTCTGAAACATTAACAGATTATTTTACAAAATAACAAAGGTTTAGAGTAAGATATTTTTTAGTAATCCATTATTTTTACACTTAAATGTAAGTGAATTGAAATACAAGTTTTGGAAAATAATTTGTATGGAATTTAAACTGAATAAATGAAAATAAAAATACATAAATATAACAGCAATATGATATATTAATAAATTCATAAAAATTTAGATTATATATTAAAAATAAAGAATAAACAATTACTTTTTAAGTTTTTGAAATACTTCATATTAAATAAACGTGTTGCAAAACAATAAAATTTGAAATTATAGAGCATTCATGCACATTTCTTCAAAAGAAGATGATTACAAATATTTATAAATTAATTATTAAATTATAATATTATGCCACATACAGCTGTCAAATTATTTAACAGGCCTTTTCATATCGAATTTTTGATTCTTTTTGAGATATAAATTTATCTTTCCTGATTTTTTAAAAACTAAAATATAAGGAATAAAGGAAAAGAGAAATCCAATTTAACAAAATATTCATTACAGTAAAAACATTTCAAAATATAACTGTTGGTATTATAAACATTTAAACTGATTATTGATTTAGTGTTTTTACTTGAAAAGTGAACTGAAGATATTAAATTAGGTGTGGTTTTAAAGTGAATTTTAGATGCACTGTTGTAACAAAAATTGCAGTTCATGGATTCGATACTTCATTTTTATTGAACTGAATTTATGGTAATAATTCAGTGAAAGACAGGCACAAGTTTTGCAATGATAACAAATGAGAAAAAAACACTGCTTGAAATCTTTACATTTTAAGTTAAATTTGAAACAGAATTTTTTTTTTAAAATTTCAGAAATATTTCTTCCAGTTTAATTCAAAACAGGGAAACTAAAATGCCGCATTCTATTTAATAAAGCTATGAGAACAGCTCTAATCTCCATTACATAAAAATTTAGAATTTCAGTACATAAAAATTACAGAATTTTTATTAGAGTTGCATGATTTTGTTTCCTTTTCGGATTTCAATGATATAGAAAAATTGAGATATTGTTCGGAGGAATATTTACTGTGAAGCGTGGCACAACAATAAAATGACATCCTACATAAAATTTACCACTCTAATAAAAATATTTTCTAAATGAACCAATTTATTAGATATATTTGTATCTATTCCAAAGAAAAAAAATCATTCTTAAACAAGCAAAATTTATGAAGGGTTAATTTCTCCACCATACTGTAGGTTGCGCCTTGTACAGCTTCTCAAATGTGTTTAGATCTTCAAATTCCCATGATAATATAATCCAGATATTTCATCGTTTAATGGAATTTTTCACTTTCAAGGATGGACCCTAATGACCTATTTAAGATAAAAGTCGATGTGAAATAAGTTAATGAATATTTTTAAATGATCTTTAAGAAATTATTTAGTAAAAATAAGTGGGAGGAAAGCAAATGGAAGAATAACATATTTCTATTTCTACCAATATGATTAGCCGTAACAACAAATGGAAAGCAAATGATTCTTTGACGAAGGAATAATTTTGGTTACAGAGCTCATATATCACTACTCATATCATATATTGCTATTGCGCCTTAATCATTAAAAATGAAAACTCATCATTCAGACTACAAATTAATAAATTCTTCCTCAAACCTAGAACTTTAGATGTGTTCGTGTTTGTACATTTGGAATCCATTAAACAACACTACTTTATTTGAACAAGGCTTTTAAATCTAGTTATCTGAAAATGAATTTGCAGAATTTCTAGAAAAACTAATTTCCAGCAAAATTTTTACGAACACTTTTTATTTTATTTTGGAACCCTCTGTCAGCATAAAAAGAAACTGTACGATAGCACGAATTGTACAGATAATCCTTTGGATTTTAAAATGCAATAAAATGAATTTTGAAGCGATTATACTTTCAGATAATATTGCGGAATCAAATAATTTTCCTCTCTTTAAGACATAATTGCAACTACATGCAACGGCGACTAATAAGCGATGATTGATGTTTCAAATAATTTCTTTAATTACCCGCGAGAAATTCATAAACAATTCGTAAATGTGTACTCGCCTTAACGCTAATTGCTTGAATAACCATATTCTGAATATTGGAAAACCAGAAACTATTTCCTATACCAATAATTATTATTCCAGTCTATTTTACTAGCGTTTATTCAGTCCTTTTAATAAATGTGAGATATTAACTATATGTCTCCTGATTCATTTACTTCGCCTTATTGTTTTGCAGTGTTGAATTTCTTCATTTTGTTAAGGACTGAAAAAAACAATTTTTGCTCTACTCAAATTGCCTTCTTTCTTCTGCAACGTCATGATTTCTGAGAGATTAAAGAATAACACAAACTTTAATGATATCGAAATCTTTTTATTTTTAAGAGATATACATATACAGAGGGGCAAAAACTATCTTCATTACAAATAGCTATATTAAGTCCAATAGGGGTGATACTCCAATTGCAGCCAAATACAATTTCTTAAGCTTTTCATGCTTATACCTTTATGCAGTTTAATTCCACTTTTAAAGTAGAAAGATTCTTCTTGTTAACTGTTTCTTGGCACACTTTTCTTATGAACTGTTATCATCAATGTGCGGTTTTTTTAATAGTTTATTTTGATAGTAAATTTTGATGAATTAAAAATGATATTTAATAATAAATTTATTTTGATCATTGCAAAACAAGAAAGTCCTTTCTTATCGATTATACTCTAATAAAAATATATTTATTTTATTTAATAATTCCTAATATGATTTTTATGCATCTCATTATGAGGCATAACATTTTGCAAATGCTATTTTATACCTAGCCATTTTTACGAAGCATATGATCATTGTTATTAAGCATTCAATAAATTAAAAAAGACACTAGAAATCCAAAAGAGATTGCTCAGATATTTTCCGGTCAATATTATAATACTTTCAACACAACAAGTCACTTGCATTATATATTTCCTTGTAAATTAACTTTTTTATGTCATTTTACAATTTAATATATAATTATCAAGCATTTTTTTAAGATTACGTAGTTAACATTACTCTAAAATTATTGAATGGCATATAAGAGTTTAAAACCAGAAAAAGACAGAGGTTTAGTATTGCACCATTCAAGTAAAAATAACTCGAGTCACTGGTGACTTTGTTTTAAATGAATTTATTAGATTCAATTTATTAATTTTACAATATATATATATATATATATATATATATATATATATATATATATATATATAT
>JAPMOR010008427.1:198885-276185 GCA_026543865.1 Argiope aurantia | reverse complement strand
TATATATATATATATATATATATATATATATATATATATATATATATTTCACAATATATATTTTTTTCATTTCATTTCCATGTTACTATATCACTGAATTAAAATCATGATATCATTGATTTCTGACGATGGCATGTCTTCAATATATTCACATTAACAATTATTTTTGTTAAGAGAGTATTTTTTGGTGGAATTTTTGTATTACAATGTTTTTAATACTTCGTAAACAGAATGATTATTATTATCAATGCCATTTATTTATTTTTGCCGTGAAAGGAAACGGTAAAACTTGCTTTGAGTGTGTCTCTTACTGCAGAGCCAAATTTCGCAAATAACCTTATCTAAACGGGGGGATATGGAGGTATGCGTATGTATCCCCCCTCTTTATACTACCATCTGATGGGGGAAAAAAAGGAACAGGAACATAGTCCTGGTAAAGAAACAGGCACTTTCGAATATATCCGGAAGGTAAAAAAAATACTTGTTTACTGCTTTTTATCTGTTACAGATGCGGAATGTCTATAATGATGTTTCAAAGCTCTGTTTCCTTTCGGGAGGCTATTAAAAATGCTCAGCGGTTCTTTGCATTTGTAAATGAAATAGTACCTCTTCTTCTTCCGTTATGGTTTTAGAATGTCAATGGATGTATCAGGTGTATGTATTTGCTGTTTATTTTTTATCAGAATGACCAAAGTGCCATGCCTCAACATTTATGATTATCTACCTATGAAATCAAAAAAAGTCTCAAAGTCTCACTATGTTTTAATTTTAACAAGTAAACTATAAGCTGTCTCTGGTGGATAAGAATGATTTCAACAGATTTAGAAATACATTCTAAACATAAGTGTACAGCAATCAAAAAGCTTAGAAATAGATATTCTAGGCTAAGTACTAACTGTCATGAATAAAGAAAGTTCTGAAGTTTATGGAATATTTATTTATCAAATGAGCAATTACCACCACTTATTGAGCAGGCGAACGAGAAACTTCTGGCATAATTTTATTTTCTATTAAAAAAAAAAAAAAAACGACATTTTTCCTTTTCTTTTTTTGAGAGTTTGTAAATCTTATTAAAAAAGTTGAAGTGGAATAAAATACAATCACCACGTAAATTGGTTAAAATGGCATTAGGACCAGTTGATACACTTTTCTTGTTGAAATACATATCAACAGTAATAATTTTGAGAAAGAAATACGGAAGGTCTGAGGTTATTTAGAGCATTAATGTTTACCAGTAAGCCTGCCTAATAAATTCCAGGATTTAAGTTTCTATAAAAGGAATTGGGAGTTCGAACTTCTTAACAAATGAGAAACTATGATGCCTACTTCTGACTTTTATTGAAACTGAAACAATATTTTGGGAATTGTTTATTTTTTAAAATCTAAAGAAGGAAAAAATATCTGTTGCTGAATGATCATTAAAGAATGTAAAATATTTAATAGCTTTGGTAATAGAAGAAGACTTCCAAATTTGGGCCACTTAAATAATGTAGCAAATAAGTAATTTTAATAAAAGAAAAATGACTAGATTTTTTTGGTAGTTTCATTTATTTTCAAAACAATTAACCTTTTATGAAATACACTGGAAAGTAAAAAAAAATAATAAACTCGTTTCATTAAGGAACTGGTTTCCCAGAGTACGTTACCAATTTCTTAAAGCCCAAAAATTATTCTTTAATTCTACAATTCACATAAAAATACAATATATGAACTTTTGTCCGACATTTTATCCACCATATCATTTCTTCTTCATATGTTTCTTCAGATAATATATAAAATCACGTAAATTAAACTTACATTCTTTTTGAAAACGCATTTTGTACTTTTAATGTGTTTTTCTCCCCTTCATTTGCTCTTTCTTGTTCCAATTATAGTAAGGAATACTGATGATTATTATCTCTTTCTAGCCTATTTCTTTATTACAAAATTTGATTTAAACAGTCTAATTTAGGCGTTTGTTATCCATTTTGAGCAAATTTTGGACAAAAACAAATGAAATTCACCAAACTTCAAATTATCTTAATAATATTATTATAATGGCCAAATAAGTTTCTTCTCTCAAGATATAATAACATATTTTGTTACTAATTTCAAAATAGGTAAAATTTATTAGTCTTGTGCAAAAATATTTAATTGATAACATATAAACACTTTTTCTCCAGCAATAACCGTAAAGGGCTTTCTCTAAAAACAATTCCATAAACAACATTACAATTTAGATGACGATTCAAATTTGTTAACCGAAAACCTCACCGAAAACGACACTGGAGCAAGAAATTGCTCCTCCAACTTACGCACAAAAGTGAGGGCATTTAATTCTCAAAGGCAAATTTAACACACCAGATTTAAATAAAAAATAAAATCAGGGCTGGCCCGAAACTATTCGGCCCCTGTACGAAATTAATGTGTTTCTGTTCCTCTTGTTTTTATCGTATATAGGTATACATGCTTAACCCTAAATAAGCTCAAAGTATTGGAATTGGCACTTATACTCACCGAGGCAGCGGCAGGGGTTTGCCGCTGTGGCAAGGCAAATCCTACAGAGGGAAAGCACAATTTGATTAATTTGGCTACAAAATAACTCATAATAATTAATTTTACATTTAATCCAAGGAAGTTAAGTATCATTTAGACGATTTTTATTCAGATATTGATCTTTTTTTTTATCATTGTTAAAAATTTGCAAAAAATATTTTTTTTCAAATGTTCCGAGTATTTTTTTACTGACCATCAAAAGATTGTTTGAGTCTATTTTTGATGAGACTTTTAAAATTTAATTGCGCTGAAATTTAATTTTAAAAATATGGTTATATTTCATACTAGTTTGTAGTATATAAATAGAAACACAGGTTGCAACACTAAATTACCTATATTTGTTGCAGCATGATCATGGAAATATTAATCGAAGTTTAACGAGATAAATGTTTTTTAACTACTTTGAATTTGGTTCGAAATTAACACAGTTCTTAATCATCAGGATCTTCTTTTAATACTTATAAAATATTTCAGTTAAAACAAAAATGAATTAATCGAACAGGAATACAGATGCGTGCAACTATCACGCGAACGGATGTCCTACTTTTTCCAAGTTACTAACAAATAATTTTGCTACCGAAGTTACAGCATTAGTCTTATGTAAGCTGTCGTTAGTCAGTTTAATAGAACATAAAAAGTAAATTAATTTTTATGCTTTGGGATATAAATGAAAAAGTCATGACATAAATTTAGTATTGCATTTAAATGTGCAATGAAAAAAAATCATTGGTGGAGAGTTTTTTTTTTTTTTTTCAAAGTGGCCAGTGGTTCTTTGTGTCTCATTCACAAAGGTAACATTAGTACTGAAATTAACCTTTTTGTTGACCTGAAAACATGGACAAAACTTTCAAATTATCACAAATCATTCATTTATAGTCATGATAAAATTTTGGTTTTCGGGAAGAGTCTTGATATTTTAGTATGCCTCCTCAAGAGAGAAAAAATGTGAAACTTAAATTAGAATGTTCTGTTATGCAGCAAGAATATATTTTAAGTTTACTTGGTTTAATCCATAAAAATTTTCCATTCGTATGTTTTGAACTATATTTCCACATTTAACTGAATTGCGTACTTTTTCAAAGTAAGTACTCACAGTCAGGTTTGAAAGTCATTGGAAGGTCGAATCGATTTTCTTACCATGCGTATTTTTATTTCATACTCAACATATGAAATTCAAAGGAGGAGTTTTTTCCTCACCGTCTTTCTAAGGAGAATCTTGTGCCAGAAAAAGGGAGACCCCATTCTTCCACAGGCCACTCCTCCTTGTGCTCACAGGTGAGGGGATTTTTCCTCAGATTTTAGAACATATTATTGCAGAAAATCTATTTTTACACTATTTTAAAATAATGATAAAAAAAAAACTTTTCAGCGATACAAGTTTTATTTTCAAACAATATTGTCTTGTAATTTTAACAAATTTTTGAAAATATTTTTAGATATAAATTTAATGTATGTTTTGGATTTAAAAGTTTGGTTAGGAATAACGATTTAAATCTCTTTAAATATTTATTTCCATGAAAACTAACTTTATTCGTGTATAAATCCTCAAGGAAAAGTTGATTGGGACTCGTTCTGTCATTTTTTGTCTTCAATAGTTATCAGGAAATTTTATTTTCTCTAATGGACCACCATAAAATGCCACTTGTCTAAGGGGAAAGAAAAGAATCTAACAAGCATGGTTTGTTAAGAAATCACTATCTCTAAAAGGGGTTAATGTGGGTGCAAGTAAAATTAATTAAATAAAAATAAGAGATAGGGAAATTAATATTTAATTTCTGGTACTAGTATTAGAATACTAACATAATAAAGGAAGCTAAAAAGAAGGAAGTAATAACAAAGCAGGAATCAGATGACCTGACATCCCTGGATAAGTAAGGACAGTTATATATTTTGACTTTTTATCAAGGTCATTTTGACTATATAAATTAATTTTAACTGTATACATATAAGTAAAAATAGGGATAATTCCTGCGTTGCTTCCGAATTCATTAGTTTGCTTTCTATTTAAAATTCAATGCTAACATTGTTATCTTCTTAAGTTTAATATACAAATATTGTCTATATACGCACACAAATAAATTAGAAAATTATTGACTTATTTTTCTTTTCGAAACACGATTATAAAACATGTTAAATATATTTCGAAAAAAGTCTCAAGTTCTTATGATGTATCATTGGAATTTTTATTATATTGTAATTCCTTTGAGTTTTCTCTTGTTTTATTGTGAAAGTTTTGTGACGAAACAGTGCAAATCGAGTATACAAATCAAGTTTATTGTAATGGCTGACTTCCTCAAATTTTTTCATTAACTAAGAAAGTATTAATATTTCCAACCTAATTGAAACGAGGTTGGCATCCCTACTAATAATAAAGATAAATGTGTGTGTCTCTGCGCGTTTGTGTTAGCACTCTACAGACTAGATATTTAGAATTATAGCTACCAAATTTAGCATGTATATATCTTGAAAGGTGGGAATGTGTATCTCAGAGTGAGATTTCGAAATTTTAATTAAAAACTAAGCTGAATTTTGGCGTTTTCCCGCAATAACTTTCAAAAATGTTATTGCACAAAAGTGAATTTTGCATCATTTCAAAATTTAAAAAATTGTCTTTTTATTGATAACAATAGTCGTACGAACTTTTGTTTGAATTTTGGAAATTTTTTAAAAAACATTTTTTTTGCTTAATTTTTAATGATAGATTAATTACATTGTTGCAATGAAATTCAAACCGTTTGCATTATTTCATCAACTATCTGATTGCACGATTTTCTTCCATTGTTGAAAATTAAAGAATAAGGCCTTCGTTTAGTATCTGTGTAGTTTGGGTGACGAATAAACCAGTTACAATACCTCGAAATTTATAAGATGGATGAACCACACATTTACATTTTTAATAGTGCCATGATATCATGGGACTGATCTCCATTACAGTGTTTCACGAAAACAATGAACGAAGTAACAGGTCGTTAATGTCTAGTGATTTCACGGCATCATTGAAATGAAGTTATATCTAAAGGATATGATTATTACTAAAGATAATATCCTTGAAGAACCAACTGATCGCCGAAGGCGAATAATATTACATATAAAAACTATGATTTTTTTGCTATAAACAGTTTCCATGATTTGACACATGAAATTTATATAAATAAACGCTTTTCACATTCACTAATATAAAATTTTATAAGAATGCAGATTAATCAGAATTTTATTATTGTATTCTTAAACGCATTAATTAGAATTGTAGTAACAGAAAATTTGTCTGATTCATACAAAAATTTCACAATGCAAAGAAGATATATTTTAAATAAAAGATAAATTATATGATTTCATTTTTATTTTTCAGTAAATAAATGCAAAAATATATAGCAGCATTAAATACGGATTGTTTATCTTTCGAAATATCTATTGACAAGATGATGCATGATTTATTACTATGCAAAACTCTTGCAACCGCAATATGGCGAGCTGATTTGAATACATACATTTACAAGCAACATATACATGATAATCTAATTTCTTCTGAAGAATGAGGATGCATTTAAGAATTAATTTCGAATATACCAATATATATATATATATTCGCTTACTCCTTTTAAATTATAAAATCCTTCAAAACATACTACTAGCATAATAGAGGAATTAAATATATCAAAGAATGAAACACTTCAGCAATTATGTATATGAGTTAAACATTTTAAGGGCTCTTACACCTTTGCCGAGGGTGTGTGTGTGTGCTCCACACCTAGAGCTGAGATACTAATAGAGGGAGTGCAGAACAAGATAAAATCACGTCACTTGTGGACAGACTTTGTGTTCACTGTAACCGCATTCTCAGTTCCCCATTATATTTCAATGGCAGATTTTTTCCTCGCTTTTAACTGTTGGATTTTAAAACTTAAATAAGTTTGGTGACTTAATACTTAAACTTAAATAAGAGATGGTTAACTATTGTTGTGCAATTGGATGCAAAGAAAAAGCTTCTAAGGATAGTTCTGTATCATTTCACAGGTATGTACAATAAACATATTCTGTTTATATCCATTTTAAGTCAATTTAAAATTTCGTAACCTCCATCACTCAATGATTTTGGTGTTAAAACTGAATAATATTTCATAGTTTGGTTTAGTTATTGTATTAAATTTATTTAATTTGTTATTAAGCTTCATTTAAACTGATGTAACTGCATTATATTTTGTTACTTGCTTTATTTTAATCTCGAATGTGTTGCAAGTGCTTGGCTGCAAGCTTGGCGTACTTTTTTCTCGCCAATACAAGTGTTTACATAAAAACACTATTGGTAATTGATATTGGTAAAAAAACACTATTGACCGATTAATAATTGTGTATTTATTTTAGTGCAAATAAAGTTCCTTATTATTTCCAATATGTTGTTCCCTTTTTACCATAAATATTCGAATCGTATTATACCGTAAAAGATATTAAATCATCATTGTGAATGAAATCGTGAAACTAAAACGTTTTATTGAAAATGTTATATAGTAAAATTTCAAAATGTGCTAGCAGTAATTGCATGTTTTTATAAATTTTAATTAAGATCTAATAAGAAACTAGTGGATATTCTAAAGATAAACTATTAAAGAAAGAAATGCTATCTTTACAGATAAAAATTTTGTCTGAATGTAACTTTATTAATAACTTGCGATATGCACATACCCTAAAATCACCGTTTTCGTAAAAATTTCGAATTTCCTTATTATTTTGTATTAAATAAACACATTTAAGATTCCAAAAATGATTTAATTTTGTTTCAGCGGTAGTTAGAAGTAAATTTACCGCCAACACTATAAACCAGAAGCGAAATATTTAAAACTGATATTAAGAAGGAGAAGGCACGAGGTTTAAAATTGAGTTCGGAATGAGATTTTGTATAATGATAGTATACATTTAGAATGTTTATTAATGAAAATATTAAGACTCAATAATCAACCTTAAAACTTTCAAATTAGCTTATATACTAGTAATGGGTCACCCGAACGAGTGCTCGAGTAATGTAGTGGTTAGGGCACTGGCGTAGCAATCAGGAAACCTGGGTTCGATTCTGAGCTAGCGTTTTTTTTTTCTTTCTAAATTATTTCAAAATAATTTAACAGTTTTAATTAATATCTTTTTTCATTTTTTATGCAAAAATAAATATTATTCAGAATATTCAAGAAAAAAAAAAGACCTGGGTCACTTTTATAATCTGCTTTTATTATAAAAAGTTTTTTTTTTTTTTAATCTGCATGAGATAATGATAAAAGTATTTGAACATGTATGTAATGTAAAATTAAAAGATGTTTTGGGGTAAAGAAAAGAAATAAAATGTTTACTTAAAGAAGAAAAATACTCACTTTTAATTAATGCACAAAAACAAACTAAAAAAGAAAATATAATTTAAATCAATAAACTCGACTACTGATGTAAAAAAGAAAACATTATTTTCGAAACCAGTTTGCTTGTTTGCTTAGTTTTCAAAGAATATATATATATATATATATATATACTTAGAAAACTAAACATATATATATATATATATATATTATTTAGGAAATGTTAACCGGAAATGAAAACCGACCGGATTCAATGCCGGGAAACAAAACGATTTCTCACACGTGACTTGGCTCATGTTGCGTAAAGTTGTTTAGACTAGAAACAAGCGACTAGCTTCCTCCATTTATATTAGCTCTATGGCTTCACATATCTAGTTAGGTCGCTTTTCGGGATAAACGTTGAAATCCGAAACATCTAAGCTCAGAGTGTGTATGTCTTTTCGCAAAACGTCTAATTAGATCATTGTTTACAACCTCCGAGTAGTATTCAGATTAAAGAAGATATCAGTTTTGGAACAGTATTTAGACTTTTTAAGAGTAGGTGGGGGGTAGCAGCGTAAATTTTGCTTATAGAAAGAATGTGGGTATCCTTCTGAAGGTTAGGTCCGAGCTCTCTTTAGAGACTAGGAACTTTTGTTTGATGTTATTTAGTTTGTCAATCAACCACATTTCCTGCGATGTTTTCAGCTATTCCCCTGAACCCCTCAAAAAGAGGTCGACAGCGATATTTCTTTTCTTTTTTTTATATATATATATATATCTCTCTCTCTCTCTTTTTTTTTTTTTTTTTTTTTTTGTAAAAAAAGCATGGATGATAGGTGCCTCACATGGGTTTGCATACGCGGAGTCTTCCTGCCAAGCTATGGCGGAAAGCAAATATTTGTATTTCAATGTCTTCAACAAGACGGAATTAAAAATATTGCATTATAAAATTAATTATAACGAATAAAAAATGAGTTTGAATGTATTCATGGCGAAGCCGGGTAATAAAGCAAATTTATCTACAAAAGTGAATAATGTTTTGAAAAAATGTATGCCCTGTTCAGAATTGTAAAGCAAAATAAATTAGAAGAGCACGGGAATAATTTTACTGAAAATATCTAGCACTGAAATTATTAGCAATTCAATTATGCGCTGAGGTGCCATAATCATCCATTAATCGAGTATTTCTTGAATATTTCTTTAATATGAAAGTATACAGTATATAGAGAGGAACCCATAGGAATCTCATGCATGAACAGAGTTTCAGTACATCGCATTTGTGGATTATCACATTAGAGACATCACATTTTTTATAGTAAGGCTTCACAAACATGATTTTAGTGGTAAAGAAAAACATATGTTAAAATAGGCAATACAGGCAAATATGTATTTTTTAAACTTTATTTGTATGAATAATTTAATATCTATGACAACTTTGTTGAAATTGTTTAATACTGCGATTATAAACTGAAAGGTTTTACTTAGAGCTTGGCTTATTTACAATAGCTTTTTTTGTTACATACAAAAATCATGATAAGTTTGTGCCTTTATAATACGTTTTGTGCAGTAATTTTTTAAAAATCATATAGTAAGAAAATATAAGAATCGATAAACGCCATAACATCCACTGGTTAAAAATTTAAAAAGTATCTTATTGTCACTACTGCTTGGAACTTCTTCGTTTCTGTCTTTTCCTTTAGAAAATCGCATCCTTACAAGTACATATTTAGAATTTTCTTTCATAATCTAATACCAAAGGGATCAAGTCAGATATCTCACAAAGTGTACATGCAATATATATATATTCGAGATTTAAACAGAAAAAAAAAGAAAAAAAAACTGAATTTTTAATTTTTTTTTAAATACATTATAGTACGAATCTACTTTTGCATACATTCTAACCGAACAAATTTCGTGTGTAAAAGTAAAAGATTAGCTATTCAAAGATAATATAAAAACAGAGATTAAAACAAAGTGAAGACTTGCACTCGGTATATGAAAAATAAAACAAAATTATACTTTCAAAAGTGTGAAGACCTAATTCGTTCTTCGGTTATTCGTGAACTTGAAATGTATCCAATGAAAGTACTATTAAATAAGAGTTCAAGATCTCGAAAACCACTCTTCAGCAGAGCTTCGGAAGCAATGGTACTCGTGTTATCATGACCTTTCTCCTCCTACAACAAACGACTTTCTTCACCTGGCGATTTTCTTTTTTTTTTTTTTTTTTTCCATGGCTAGGGGAGTAAAGGAATTGTAAAGACGGGGGAAGGTGCAGAGAGAAGGAAGAACCACTTTTCAACCGAAGCGAACAGTTAGGGAAAGAATATACAAGGAAATTTCAACAGCTGTTGCGTTACCTTCAAATGCCCTCTGATTCAAAACCGAAACAGTTTACAATGCAGGCTTATTTGCTGGAAAGTATACTCAACGGCAAATACTGAATAACACTTTTTTTTTATCTAAAAGAGAAATGATACATGAAACGAAGTAAGCAATTTCATATATATTAAGAAGAAATATATTGTCCTTTTCTTCTTAAAGACTAAAAGATGTGCCCGTCTAGAGTCTGTTATCCTGTTAATAATATCTTAGAAATGATTGTCACAGATTAACTAACGAAAGTTGTAGTAGAAAAACGTCTGATCATTGACAGAGTGCTTAAGAAATAAATACAATTATCATATATAATACACTTTAGATGTAAGTTTATAATAACATGAAAAGCCTTGTTTTTTTACAGTGCGATCTTTTCTATCCATAATGTTCACGAACACTGAAATAAAAACTGATATCTAAAATAGATTTGAAATGAATTGTAGTTTGTCAAAATCTGCTACTTTAAAACTGCTGAATAAAAATGAAATTAAAATCGATAAAAAAAAATATTGCGTTTTAAAAATTTGGAGGGAAAATGGGGCCTTGGAAGATTTAATTCCATTCAGAATTCTTCAGAAATAGGAATTAATCACATTGTTTGACATATGGAAAGCGAGTGACTAGATTCAGTGTAAATTCATCAAATCTCTTGTTTTGTAAGCCTTATAGGAAAAAGGCATCGTTTATGAGTAAAATCTTATTGTAAAAGTGTAGATATATATTGCTGAAGAGTGCTTTACCAAAGTTTCATTCATCACGAATTTTAACGGCTTATTTTACAAGTAAGAATGATCTTTCAAAAAATTTAAATTCCTGAAGAATATATAGTACAGATATAATTGTATTAATTAATTTTTTCATTCTGTTTCATTTCCCAGTAGTAGATTTCGGTTATTGTTTAATAGTGCATCTAGAAGAAAATTAAATTTGAATTCAGCTAATATCTCTTATAGATTTTTGCAGCAACAAATGTTCAGTTAGTTAGCGAAATATTAATATATTTCTGCATCATCAGGCTTTCTCTATTTATGCACTCTGTACTTGCAATATTCCATATATAAAATGAAAAGTTATATAACGAATAAATAATTTATTCCTATAAGAGTACAAATTTTTTTAAAAATGCAACAACACTGAAATTAAATCTAAGATGATAACCAAAATGGTTTACATTTGTAATAGCGCTTCTACTCTGGAAATTGATTTTTTGAAACTGATATAACACGCCATCTCATGAAAATGTAACATCCGTACTTGGAAGTTTTTCTTACTACATATGATATATCAAGAATTGCTTTTGCAACTTTTTTTCTCCTTACAAATCATTCCAACACCACTAACGTCATTTAATTGTACTTCCAACTTAAGAAACAACTTTTTTTTAAGTGCTTATATTTAACTAACATATATTTCAGTGTTCGAACTTTTAGGATTAAACAAGCGAATCAAAAAGAAATAAAGCAAAATCTGATGAAATCAAAACACTTTCGTTAAATGCAAATCGTTTTATTTATGTAAATTAATGCATTTATTATATAAAATATAGAATAAATGATTACTGTTCCAAAGTGGATACAGTATTTATATGAGAAGAAATATCATTCGTCGTTTATCTTTATCATATGTTTTTGAATGAATTCATTGAAAAACAATTCATCTTTCATTAAAGACAAAGTGGAAAGTATTCCAATTGTATTAAAACGCATGAAATTGTATCAAAGACCATGTCATTAAGTATTCAGAACTGCGTTAAAACATTATGTTAAATTTCTAACACTTTTCAAAATCTAACACTTTTAGATAACATTTAAAATATTGTAATCTCTTATAGAACTGAATCTTATCAGTAACACAACCGACTAGTAAATAAGACCATTGATTGACAGTTTTAAGACCAGTAAGGAAAAGTCATACAACAGGCTTAGCGGGATTGTGAAACTTGCGCTCACTCATTAACTAGTCCTACTTGCGCTCTCTTTCTTACTGGAGTTTAATTACCTTTGGCAGGAAAACTTGGTGATCATTTAGAGGAATTACAGAGAATGCCTATTTCTCAAGGAATAATTATCTTTTTCCCACGGTAAAACTGATTCCGCTTCTTAAAGAACACGCGAAACATCTTAGAAATTTTACCTCTTGATTTGTTGTTCAATGTGTCTACTTTTTATTTCTCCTTTGCTCTGACATGATTTTAAATACGAATTATGCACTGCAATTTTCGAAGCATGAAAAGTAAAGTCATCATGTATGTATAATAGATATCAATATATAAAATATCGTAGTGGCCTTAATGTAATTAAATGCCGCTGCTCTAACGAAAAATCTGAAAAGTATAAAGAACGTTAGAAAACAAAATACAACAGTATTCTCCCCAGAATCACTTATTTTTGTAAGCCGGAGGAAGCTAAGATCGACGTTCAGAAATATGTAGAAAAAATTACACGAAAAGTTTGTGAGACTGATGAATCCGTCTCAAAAGCATATCAAGAGGAAATATCTCCTCTTTTTTCCAAAGTGAATATGAATTTTTGACAGATATGAATCCTTGCATATTATAAATTTAAGCACCATTCAGCCGGCGTCCTGGCCTAGGGAAAATGCGTCTTCCCCTTGATCTGGGCGTCCCAAATTCGAGTCCTGGATGTTCTTTATTCTTTGTTCTATCTGTGAGGTGTGTGAAAGAGCTCCCCTGTAAAAAGGGGTTGTGCAGGTGAGTGTCATCTTCATATGAGCTAAAGTCAGACTTCTGCCCTCGGGTGCTTAGAAGTCCCTACCTTCAGAAGCTACTGCCCCCTCTATCCCTAATCTCTTGAACTTGATCTGAATTGGAGTTCAATCCAAGGGGGATAAGCAACAACAATAACAAGCGCCATTCAATCTTTTAAAAATATCTATTTTAAGATAATCAATAAATATTTCGAATGCAGAAAATTCTTCCAATATAGGAATTATAATGTGAAGTGAATAACTGTATACCAATTTTTATAATTTAGAAAATACTGTCTTCAACGGAAAGCGGAACAACTTTTTTTTATATTTCTAAATGTAAGACAAGTTATGTTATGTTATCATGCATATTCGGAATTTTTAACAATCAAAATAAAATAATTATTTATAATTCACACTAAAAACATCAAATGTATTATAGTGGAAGAAAGGAATATGATTTAATCTTGCATATATATAATTTAAAACAGATATTTTGTACAAAATGAGAATTTATATATATATATATATATATATATATATATATATTTAAAAATTTAACAAACAAAGAAAAATACGAATAGATGTTTATCTACTTGAAGAAATAACGCATAAACTTGTTTGACTCTCCTATCGGTTTGTGAATATCTATTTTAAATAGACGCCCTTTTTTAAAGGGAGTTGTTTCTAATAAATAAAAATGACTGGTTTGTTTATATTCTTAACATCCAAGTATAAAAAATACATTATATATTATATTACAAATATATGATAGAAAACATTTCTAAAATGTGTTAAATGCAAAATTTTGACTAGAATGCTTCAATTGACTTATTTATAAATGTATTACGCCTTCTTTAATTAGTCATTGTATTAAAAGGTTTTCATTTTGAAGTAAATACTCTTTTATACCAAAATTTTTATCAATATATTTTCATAGACGGAAATATAACCTTTCCTTCAGTACTACTTGGTCTGTTATTATATTCGGAAATTATACCATGTAAGGCTGTAACTTGCATTAAATATGGAAACAAGGCTGTAATTTGCATTAAATATGGAAACAAAATAATTTATGTAATTACTTTTCTGATTGACTGCAGTTCAAAAAGAATTTAAAATAATCTTTGAAAGATGGCACAAAAAACTGTAGATATATCAAATTTTAAAATAACAAACATTTATAATTGTGATAAATATAAAATTAACAAAAAGTTAGTCTCAATAGCTTCCGATATATCATTTTAACAGAATAAGATTGCCTTAATATTTATTTAAATGACTGATAATGAAAAAGAGACTGAATTAAAAAAAATATGCATAATTGAAATTTATTCGAAAATGGGATTCCGTTGAACATTACTTTTAAATGATTAAAGATTACATTTTTTTTTCATTGTTTCAAAAAAAAAAAAAAAAAAAGAGAGAGAGAGAGAGAGAGAGAGACAGAGAGAGACAGGACCTCAGTTATAGAGGAAGTTAATAATTTGGATATTTAAATAAATGAAAGTAATAATAGTAAGAGGCAAAATGAACTCAATTATTATTTTTCAAAATTTAATTCCTTACATTATGAAGAATCATGTATTATTGACATTATATATATTTGTAACAGCTAAATAATGGACTTTTAGGATTCTACTCATTTTAAGTAATGCATTACTTTGATAAAACAAACAAAAAAATAACTGCCAATTTTCCCACATTTTTATGAAGAATATTTTTTAAACAAATACCATAAATCTTACGAATTCTAATCACGCAACCAATAGTGCTGTTACTCCAAAAAAATGTCTTATTATTTCTCATACGTTATGTATATTTCACGAAAAAAAGAATCGCAAAGAATTAAAGAAAATAGAGATCTAAAGAGGACATTTTTCAAATATAAAATTTGAATATGTGTGAGCTTTTTGGGCCAGATAATAGCCCCCTTGATTTGATCATCAAATGCAAGCAATGATTTGAAGTCTAATTTAAGCAACTTATCAATAAAATGCGAATTATTCACCTAACCTTATTTTTAAAGTATATAAATAAAATTATGACAGCCAATCGAAGTAAAAAAAATTATCACTCTCAGGATATAGCATATTTTGCAACTTGGTTTTGATAGGAAGCTAATGATGGCTTAAAAACTACCATTCTTTTTCTTAAAATATACGAATAACGATATCTAAATATAAACACCTGCTCCTAAATACAATTGCGTAACTCCTAAATAAAACTAAACTCAGTAGCACGACAGCCCTATGTGGGCCAAGGCCTACAGTGCCCATATCTGGTTTCTTGACCGACGGCCCTGGGGTGCAAGACATATGTCCCGGTTAGGTGGTCAGTCTAACGCGGAACCCCTAACGTTTAGTTCACAAGAATGCTTGGTCCTAAGTTTATCAACCCACTGAAGAAAGCATGCTTATATAACTGTGAAATAAATCTCATTTTACGATTTAATTATTTCATGGAATTGAGATTACTATAAAAGTCCACTCTATATGATGGTCCAAATACAGCAATTCTTTCCATTTCACAAGAAATTTAGGAAAGTAAAGGGGAAAATTAATGCAAAGAGAAAAGTAAAGCAGAAAAACTTAATTCAATGCAACTTGCTTTGAATAATTTCAAAGTAAATAATGGATTCATTAGCATATTTCCGATATTAATTTTCAAAAAAATATAAAACTATATTCAGTTAGCCTTTAATCTAAAAATTTCTTAAAATCTTTCGATAAAACGCAATTATGGCAACAATAATTTTTATGAGCGCATTGGAAAAAACTATGTTTCAAGAAAAATGTACATAGAGCATCATGAGCTTAGAAAACGTTAAGTCGCAGAGAATATGCTTTGATAACATAATCACAGCTTTTGTTTAATCAAGAAAAGAAATATTTTAAATTGAAATTTAAACGCTCCTTTAGTCCGACTTTTTTTCTTAGCAAACAATTAATTATTATCCTAATGAATTAAAAGGCCAATATATTTTTAGATAATTAAAAGGCATATTTATTTTTAAAAAAAGTTTTTTGGAGCTATTTGCAGAAATTTAAACGAAAAAATTTGAAAACATTTGAGGCGAACCTGCAAAAGAGTTCTTAGCTTATATAATTTCGATTCCAGAAAATTTAATGAATGATGCTGATTATTATTGCATACGAATTTGCTTGATTTAATTACTTTTCACTAGCTGCAATGAATCAGATTTTTATTTAATTGTTTGTAAATTTTTTTAAATATTTATAACGGTAAAATTGATAATTTTACCGTTAGACTATTTTAAAAGGATAGTTAGAAGTTTTCAACTCAATTTAAATAATGATAGATGATAAATTAGCACTTTCAATCATTAAAGTAATAGAAAGAGAAGTAAGAAATTCATGTATATTTTGTTTCATTCGGTTAAATAAATTAAACGTTATAAAAATTAAAATTCTAAGATGTAGAGATTAAATTTGAAAATTATATTTCAGTTTATTAGACTTAATTAATATTATGCTCATCAAAATTATAATTTTTATAAATGTGTTCGATATGGCAGTTATAGATATATTCCTTGTCAATAAACTTTTAGAAGTAAATTTATCTCATTTTATTCATTATTTTCAATACTCTTCTATAACGCGGTATTAATCTGCTTCAAAAGAGCAATCATTACGGTCATTAGCCTTTTCCCGCAGCAGCTCCATTCCTTTATTAGAGACATGGAGTGTCATTTTCACACTAACATTGATTAATTATCATGTGTCATTCGTTGTCAATAAGTCAAAATTTATATATAAAGATAAACTTTATAATATGGCAACCATCTTAATGTTTGAGCGCATGACACTAATTAATAAGTGACGCAAATGCGACTGAGCGCATCTGACTCACAACCGGCGTAGCGAGGGTACGCAGTCCCGGGGCATAGTAAAATATGTTCGACTTTATCCATCATAATTGCTTAGCAACTGTGAGTTGCGCCTGAAATTATCTGATCGCCCTCTAACCATATTTTTAAAAGTAGTATACGTACATTAAAGCTTTGATTTCACGACGTTCCTTAAACTTAGTTATCCATCCTCCTGATCTTCCGTTGCTATAACGCTGATCCGACTTTCATGAATTATCTAATCATTAGTAACACCTACATTGAAAAGATTAATTAATCATTCCACTTTATTCAGTTTTCATTTGGGTTCCAGCTCAAGATATAATAAAACTAACAGTTCTTAATAAAATTATTTTTAATTAGTTTACGACTTTGCAAAAGCTTTTATACGATGTGTAGCTGTATATGGTTTTTTGGCATATTTTATTTCAATATAATAACGTGAACCCTTAGAAACGTAAGGCATTTTGTGACAACATGCATTAACATACCCCCCCCCCCCCCCAACATTGGTTTCCCAGTCATCAGTAGCATTTCTTATCGATATATTACGCATAATGTAATATCAACAGTTGATTGAAGAATAGATATTTCCTAAGAATTTTAACCAGTCAAAAGAATATTTTCAAATATTATTCAAAATTATTCAACATACATTTATCACTGATTAAATATATAAGTGAAATAATTTTTAAAAAAATCGTACAACAGGATTTTGTTGATCAAATAAATTAACACAATCTGTTAAACATTTACAATTTTGTTTTATTAAAATAGCAAGCACTTTTGCTTTTCTTAAGTCATCACTGCTCAACTTAACATCATATCGAACTCCCATATTCATTTTTGTTATGAGGAGTGACTCCAGAGTTTTTGTATTCATGCTCAGACAAGCTTCTGGTGGTGGTGGTGGTGTGTGTGTTTTTCCCTAGCCACTAAAAATATTTTCACAATACGCTATAAGTGAAGATTCGCGAAAAGGGTATTTAATGAATGTGAAATATTTAACAGCATTGGTAATAGAGGAAGATTGCTAAATTTGGACCGCTTGAATATTTTTAATGTACTGTGGCAAATGAGTAATTTTAATGAAAGAAAAATTACTAAAATTTTTTGTAGCTTCACTTATCTCCAAAACAATTAACATTTTATAAAATACAATTAAAAGTAGAAAAAATAAAAAAGAATTCATTTAATTAAGGAATTGGTTTCCCAGACTAGGCTACCAATTTTTTAAACCCAAAAACTATTTTTTAATTTTACAATTCACATCAAAATACAATATATGAACTTATGACTAAAATTTTATCATTTCTTCTTCATGTGTTTCTTTAAATAAGTTATAAAATCACGTAAACTAAATTTGCGTTCTTTTTGAATACGCATTTGGTACTCTTAATCTGTTTTTCTCCCCCTTCATTTGCTTTGTCTTGTTCCATTTCTAGTAAGGACTACAGGTGATTATTATTTCTTCAGTGCATTTTGTAGTTTTCCATAGTTTTTCATTATATATCAGTAATTCCATAATTTTCACCTAATTTCCGTAGCAACGACGGAAATTCCATAGTTGTTGGAGGGTATGCAACAAATTGAGGGCAAATATAGCTAACCTACGCAAGTGTTTTGATCAATAAAATGTTTTTCCAAATTTGACAAATACATTGTGATATCAGAACGGCGATGTTACGTTGCGCCATAAATACTTCTTAATTATTCTTTCTGTTGTTCGTAATAAATGCTCGTCCTTTTTGAAAAGCAACGGTGCTTAATATCTAGAAGCTGCATAAAAATTCTCAATACGTTATTAAAAAGTTTGCATAATGTCAACATCTGAATTGACCAAAATAAATATGGTGGACTTTTTTTTGGGGGGGGGGGAGCAGGGAGATAAATACAATAGCGTTGAATCGTTATAGTTTTTAATTCTTCATCGCACAGTAGTAGGGTAATAGAGGGGATTATGGGACACGACGTCTGACACCATTTGGCGGACGATAGTGGAACCGAGACACTCCCATTTCCCCTCCAACTCCACACACTTTTCTAAGACAAGGAATTGATTATTTTTATCCTTCTGTTTTGGACTTTGAAAAAATTAGAACATTTTTAAGGGCTTAGATTTGATTCGGCAATCAGAAAAAAAAAAAAAAAAAAAATCTTGAATTTCATAAATAAATAAATTTTACTCATTATTTTCCCTTGTTACCGAAAAGTTTTTTTATTTGCTTTTAAGGAAAATTTTGAGATATCATTCATATCTCATTTCCGTTCAAAGACATAAAAAGTTAACAGGTTCATAGATATTAATTCCTATAAGATCTATTTTTTTAATATACGATAGTAATTTTATAGGGATCCATTATTCTATAATCAGCTAGCTTTGATTAATTTTTCTATGATTCATATATCCGTAGGTTTTTGATCAAATTTTTCCTATGACCAAAGCGACAACAAAATATTCCATCAATAAAATATAAGAGCAATCATTTAAAGAAATTCTTAGGCATCAATAAGTTTTTTTTTTTTAAAATAATGAAATTCATTTCAAAATTTCGATTTTCTATCAGTTTTGGGAATAACAAAATACGGAACTATTTTAAAGTTGGCTGCTTTAGGTAGAAAATTGCTTCCGAATTAGAGAAATAGACTTCATTTCAACATTGACTTATTTTTTTTTTTTAAATTTTCAACTTAAGTTAGTAAATGCCAAATTGAATTGTATTTCAGCTCAAGTATTATTTAGTTAAGCATAGACCAATGCTTTATCAAATATATAAAATTTCCTTAAATAATATCAACTACCAAAATTCATTTTATGTTTAATGCTTATTTCATCCAAAAAGACTTGCAAAGACTATGTGCAATTTGCTTCAAATATAAGATAAATGATAAAAGGTTGCATTTTATTCCATGTTTGTGCTTGCTTGTCTACTTTGTGTAACTGATTAACTTCAAATAATGAACCTTATGACAAAAATGTACACTTGTTTAATCGAACCCCATCTCGCGATTCGAAATTCGACGTCCATTCCAATAGGTCAGGTACAGTTAGAAATTGTTTGGCAAGATATAGTATATAAAAGGTATAATATATTTTATATAAGTATAATATAAGTATTTTATATAAGTATAATATATATAAAGTATAATATATTTTTTCACATCGAGCTGTGTGTGGTTCGAATTTCGAATAGGCTGACTTCTCAAACGTGTTCAAGTTTTCGCTATGTAGATCACTTTTCCCCTTTAACATAATACACAAGCATAAATATATTTCAGTCTTTAACAAGATAAATTACATTTATTTTAATGACCTGACAATGATAACAAATAGTACGGGAAAAATATGATAAATGGTATTAAATGATTTTTAAAAGTATTTTTTAAAAAAGAGTAGGAAAGAATGGATAGAAATTGGGAGTGACTGGTTCCCCATTTCTAAAACGGCGGTAGTCCGAAAAAGTCGAATAATTGTAAGAAATAAATTAATCCTGTATACAGAACTAGTTCCATTACTAATAATTTCTCACTAACTGAAAACCATTGAAAATGAAGCTTATTTTTAAATCTCTTGATTGAAATTATAGTCGCGCATGAAAGTGTTAAATGGAAAAGAATTTTAGAAGTTACAAGAAAAACTGCACCAATTAATATATATAAAAAAAAATCATCATTTCAAGGCTGCTCCCTTTTTAGCCTGGTACCTCTGACGCGATTTAGTGCTTCTTGCCTTTAATCTCTAATCTAGAGCTCATGGAGAACTAATAAACACTTCTTTTATAATACATGAGAAGTGAATAAATATTTTATAGCTTTTTCCTTTAGAAAATTTTCCATAACATTTTAAGAATTTTTTAAATTGTTGAAAATATGCATACTATACAATTATTATATGCAGAATGCAAGCACAGGGCCGGTCATCTGGGGTGGGGTGGCGGATGCTATGCACCGGGGTCCCGCGAGTGAGGGGCCCCAACACAATCAAGAACTAAAATAATGTCCTGATTGGTAATAATGGGATGGGAAGAAAGGAGGATGAAATTTAACTAGAACAATAGATGGGTTTTGAAATATACGAAGTTTACAGACATATTACAGTTAAGTGTGCAAATATTATAAACATAAAGTTGAGTCATTTACCTCGCCTATTAGGTTAAATTGCATATATTACTTTAATCATTCATACTATAAAATGTTTAATATTGTTAGATCTAATCATGCCCATGCTAAGGAAGTGTCTCTCCGTGTGTAAAGACTCGGTTTCAAAAAAGAAAATTAGCAGAAAAGATAAAAGAAGAAAAGCTAAATTTCAAAAAGTTCCGCGTATATCTGTCTTCTTGTCTACGAAGTAATTCTGGCAAAGAAATTGCTTCGATTTCAGAAGTTGCAATTCAAGATTCAATTGGGGAAGAAAGTTCCACACAAGCTATTATAACAAACGTTTATATTGCTTATTTTCAGCATCTACAAAAAGATGGGAAATTCTACAAAAGCATTTAAACCTTTCTCTTAAACCATTACTCGACACTCAAAATAGATACGGTTAAAGCAGTGTATATACAGTTTGAACAAACTTATAATGCCCTAGAAGAATTTATTGATGCAAATAATAATACAGCGGTATCCGAAGCTAAAAATCTATCGGATTCAATATAAGAAATGACATTTGTTTTATGTTTAATAGTGCGGTTTCCAACTTTGTCCAAAATTATCACTATCTATAAACTATTTCAAGTAAAAACAATTGTTCTCGACTGGGCTTTTAATTTAGTCAATGCAATTAAAATTGAAATCCAAAATTTAACGCATTTTTAGACGAAGCAAAAGCTATAGCATGCAATTTGAATCGTTCAGAACATTTTCCTGAAAAACGAATTCGAAATATTATATTTCAAAACAGCAGAAGATGAAATTATAGAAAAATCTGTTGTATAATTTGAACGTTATTTTTAACTCTGTAACTGATACTGCTATTGTGCAGATAGAAGACAGATTTAAAAGTATTTCAAATTAATTACTGATATAAAACCTTTAGAAAAACATGCATTAGAAAATTGTTCCAAAAGCTTTGTAACATTTTATAATAACGATGTAGATAAAAACATAATCCAAATCATTGTTTTGCTTCGGGATTTGATTTTGAATGAAAGTGATGTAAATAACACTCAACACATATTGCAATATATACTAATTAATAATTATAATGATTTATTTTTTAATGTATTAACTATGTTAAACCTTTTCTTTACATTGTCAGTTACTATAATAAATACTGAGCGCTCTTTCAGCAAATTGAAATTAATAAAGAACTGTCTTCGGTCAAGCTTGTTTGCATAACGCTTAAATGTACTTGATATATTAAGCATCGGAAAAGAAATTACAAAAAACTGTAATTTTCCTGAAATAATTAATAGAAAAAACAAAGTCACGCATTAAAAAAAACATGCATTTTTTTTTTTTTTTACTTTGTAAAAAATTTAGAGCCCCAAAAGATTTTTTGCACTTGGGCCCCTTCATAGAGAAGTCCGGCACTGTGCAAGCAGTTCTGCAGGGGAGAGAAATTCATTCGTAGTACAGTGTAGAACACAGTCGAATTTCCAAATATCGAAAATTTATATTCATCAAACTTTTTGCAGGAATCTTGGATTTAAAAATAGTTTCTGAATATGAAGCAAAACTTTTATATATCAAACAGAATTTTTTTGATAAAAAATTACTTGCGCCCTTTTGCACTTAAAAAAAGATCCACAGATTTTGCTTATGTGAAAGAATTTGAATTAAATAAGGAAAACAATTATTTTATCGATTCTTACTACAACAGAATTTCATGGAAGACCGGAAAGTTAATTATGAAAAAGCAACTATCTTACTCGCAGTCATATGTTACTCTATCTTCGGTCTTAAGAATAGTATACTTGAATGGTGAGTTTTTCTCACCAAAAAAAAATTGTTATGATGTCTAATATAAGTCATTAAGTAATACGAAAATGAACGATGAAAAAGTATTTAGAAAAAATTACCAATTTAAACAAAATTTTGCGAGTAAAAATAAACACGAATAAAAAAATCTTTTTTTTTTTTTTCTACGCCATAAACAGTAATATGGCACATGAAAATTTTATTTAAGAAAAAATTATCCATATCTTTACACTTTGGAGGTTTAAGTGAAAGAATCCTTTAACAAAATAGCGAATGTCAAGTCTTTTCACTATGCCTTTAGAAGAAAAGAGGAACATTAATCCATCCAAACGTTTGTTCGAAGTTGAATGAAAACCCATGTCAATGAATTAATTGATGTTTCGTAAAACACTGAAAAAAGGCGGATGTTAGAAAGCACAAGATAAAACATTTTATAATTTAAATGCTGTGTTTGAAATATCCATAAAATTCAAGAAACTTCACTTTACACTGGAAGCATTTGTAATTCAACATGTAAGCATTCTAATTTTTTTAAAGAAATTTTTGAATGAGATTCTACCATTGATTTTATATTCATCAATATGATTGATTGAACCCAAAGAATTCCCGTTTGTTCGAATGATAAATTTTTTTGAAAAGACTGAAAGAGTATTTTGTTGTTGTTAATATCATTTGGATTTATAAAATGAAAGCATCATTAATAACTTTGAATTCTTTTCTGTAAAAGTCAAGATAAGAAATAGTTTTGAGGCTGTGCTGTCCTTTGTATTCTAAACAAAATAATAATTAAAAAAACTGAAGAACAGTTTTCTTCATCTTTACATTGCCTGTATTTTTTAAAATCTGTGTCGCCTAACTAGCACTGTCATTAACGATAGATTAATAACAGACATTTCATCCAGATTTTCTTATTTTAATAAGCTAAGCTTACTTACTATGCATAATTTAAAAAATTGTCATAGTCTGGTAAATAATAAAAGCAATGCTTGTGCACGAAATAAGGCATGGCAAAAAATCTCGGTTGATTTTTTTCAGTTTACATATTTCTATATATTAGATTACAAATTTTCATGAAACTGATTTCCACACAGTTGTTTAAAATTAACGCCATTATTTTTGCTAGTTAATATTCGCTTTCATCATAAAACTTGAGTCATTATGCCACTCTAGAGAATTGGTAGATATTTAGAATAGCTGTATGATCCATCTGCTCATCGATATAAAAATAACCTAATATTCAATCTACGAACAAAATGTTGATTTTGATGAATGCAAGTTTTACATTCATATGCATAGGGTCAATCGGAGGGGGTTGCGAACGCACAAGACACCGCGTTTTTTAGGGATATGTAACACTGATTGATTTTTGAAACAGAAAAATATCTTTATTTCTTTTTCGTTTTAATCGGAATATAACTAGGGTAAGCAAAAAACATCGGGAAAATTCCAAATTATTAAGAAGTAAAACAAGGAAAATTATTTATTGGAATAGGAAGCTCAAAAATCGTAAAATGCAGTAATATATATATATATATATATATATATATATATATATATCGATTGTTTTGTACTAATTTTAAAATTTCTCTGTCTTTTTAATATAACATTAGTTGTTAAATATTCACTTTCTTACAAATAATAAAATTTATTTCATCAAGACAGGCCAATGACTTCCGATCGCACATTTCCTCCAAAGTAAACAAATATAATCGTAAAATACTTAACTATGTAATTTTTAGTTCCTAATCATCACCATAATCCTTATACATTATCTTATGGATGAATCACAATAGCTCGATGGATATGCATGGCAAAAGGTTATTTAGATCTGCAAAAAAAAATATTTATTTCATTTATTTTCTTTGTTTATGTGGCTCATCGAAAAACTAAGCTCCAAAACTAGAACATCATTTGTTAGCAAAGAAAAGACGGAAAGAAAACAGAAATTAATAAAAATAACAGATATTAAAAAACGCATTTAAGCGATTAAAACATCTATGTATATTTGTTGTTTGGCATTTTACCTTTTTTTTTTTTTTTCTCACCGTATATTTGGAAGTGTGATTTATAGGAGAATTTGGAGATTACAGGTCTCATTTTCCTACACTGACCCGAAAGTACTCAGAGTATCTAGTCAATATGTCAGTACAATCAGCAAAATATATTGAAGAGACGATCCTGGCCTGCTCTTACAGTTCTGGTAGTTAACAACAGCACAACCAAGCACTCATATGGCACTTAAATAAATTTTTTTTAAAAAAATCAACATTTTAAAGTCTTTTGATAGAATCACTAAATATCAAAACCAGAAAATACTTCACAGAGCCCAAAACACATGTTAAAAGCAATTGAAGCAACTCGTTATCTTTCAAAAAACTTACTTGAAACTATTGGCATTGTAAACGAATGCAAATAATTAAATATATTAAAAATGAAAAAAATCCTTCCTTACTGCTGCAAATACGATGATGATCATGACGCTGAATGATAGAAAACACATCAGAGAACTGAGCATTAAACAATTTTAAAGCAAAGTCAGCCAGCCACAAAGAGAAAAACAGTCAAAAATGTCAGGCGATAATGATAAGGACTGGTTGCAAATAATGTTAAGCCCATAAAAAAAAAACTTTTAACAAGAATTTTTATTGGTTTAAAATTAGTTTAGTATACGATTTTTGCTATTGATTTCTTTTCAGATTCACACATAGATATCCCGACTTTTTTTTCTTCATTGAAAAATCATGCCCACCAAACAATAAGAAAAAAAAAATATTAAAGGATACGGCTCCTATTTATATTTGTCCCCAATACCTCTAAATCCAAAAGGTAAGTTTCAGAAGCATCGCGAAATTTTGCGAAAGTGAGTTTATTATTATTCAAAATGCCCAAATTCTCCCATTAACCAGACTTACAAGTGTCATCTAGTGAAAAGAAAAAGTAAAATACCAAGCAAAAAAATTTAAAGCAGATAAAAATGTTTCAATAATTTAAATGTTTTCTTAAATATCTGTGAATTTTTATTACTCAGTTCGTTTCCATTCGTCACCCCTCCCCAACAAATAAATGATGTTCTAGTTTTAAAGTTAAGCTTTGCAATTAACCACCAAACACAAATATTTTTATAGATCTAAATAACCTGCTGCTATGCATCGAGCTTTCGTAATTCATCCACAAGATGATGTGTTAAGATTATAGCGATGATTAGGGAACTAAAAATTCACGGTTAAATAATTAATTTTTTTGTTTACTTTGAAAGGAACGTACGTTCAGAAGTTATTGATCTATTTTGATAAAACAAATTTTATTATTCTAAAGAACTTGAATACGTTACTGCTATTGTTATATTTAAACGATAGAGAGAATTTCTAAAATTTAAAGATTATTAGAAAAATGGTCAATTTTCGCCACATTATAAGATTTTTAGTCGTATGCGAAAGATACCAATAAATTTTATTAATTTTTTTCCTCGTTTCATTTTTAACTTTTCCGCGATATAGCAGCGTCTTTTTTTATTCAACCTAATATACATACATTTCAATAATATCATGCGACATTTCAAGTACCACTATTTCTTTTAAGAAACAATTCGAATTGATTGCAAACATGAGATATCATGGTTTTTTAAAAAAATTAAATACAATTTGAATAATATTCATAAACAGAATGAAGACGATTTTCTCAAATGTTGTAAAAACATAAATGTGACTTTCTTCGACAATATTAATGGTATTTATTAATTTAAAAAAAATCAAAGTTTGTCGTCAAGTTGCACTTTTTAGGCTTACAATTTTACATTATCTAGTTAAAAATAATTTATTTGCACTATAACAAAATTCTTTAACTATTCTGAAAATTCTATTGATTTTATTACTTATCGGTCGAATCTACCAGAAACAGCTTCTTCAGATTGAAAGTAAAAAAATTATTTGAGATCTAGGATTAATCAAGAACGATTTACCTTAGAAATTTATCTGTCGAATCCGAATTTGTAATAAAATATATAACTGAATGAAACACAGGTCACACATTGCAAACTGACTTTAGCAATATATAAAGTTGTACCTTATAAATGTATGAAGTACTTGTTTTTGTTATTTGATTTATTTAACACTTAACTTTTAAAATGAAATAACTTCATAAAATTAAAAAAAATAATTTATTCAAATATTTCTTAAGTTTTTAGTATATTAATTTATGCAATATAATACATAGCAAAATGCAATAAATTACTTTATTGTACGAAATTTGGTACTCTATTGTATTTGGTTCAATGTCTCATAAAATAATTTTTATCAATCTCGGCTTCTATTCGAACTAGCCATGTACATGGCATCAGAATTCACATTTTACTGGATTGCAAACAAATTTTGTCAATTTTGAAGTCAGCAAACTTTTTATTTCGATAAACACACTATTTCAACTAAATATGAAAAAAAAAAGGAATCATAATATCTTCAAAGGAAACTTTAAATGTATCAAATATATATAAAGTCTTTATTTAAAGTATACAAACTATAGTTTCATATAGATATCCTGATAGTTAATTTGGTTTTCCGGAAAAATAATTTTTTAAAGAAAATTTTAAAATACATGGAAGAAATTGAATCCTTCATATTATTTCATTTTACGGTAATAACTAGGTATAGTTTATAAACAAAAATTCATATTATACAATAAAATATTGAGAGAAATCCGAGACTGGTGAAAGAAGTTACAAATTATTATTTACATAGTTTATATCCATACAAATTTATCTTTAACGAGATAGTAGCAGATGCGCTCAGTCTCATTTATGCGCATTCATTAAATATTTTTATTTATATATTTAGCACGATTTGGCGAATTAAAAACCTATGTCATCTGGTGATCAATTATCATCTGTTTGATATAGAATAAGTTTCTGAAGGAAAAAGCCAATGGCTTAATTAATGTCAATTTGAAAGGAGCGAGTAATGCCTTGTTTTAAGAGAGGTCTTGTATTGAAGATAAGAATTTTCATTTTTATCAATCATTAGATTCAAACTATATAGTTTTCAATTGCCAATAGATTTAAATTTAGTTCTTAAAAAATCATTGAATTTAAATTAAGCTAATTGGTAAATTAATCGATATAGTTCAAATTAAGTATTACGTATTTGACAGAAATGAATCACAATGTTAAGTGAATTTAAAATAATGGTTAAGATTAGAAAAAAATTGCTTTATGAATATTTAATAGGAAAAGGGAACTGTTTATAACTTTGTCTTTATAAAGGGCCGAAAATGGCTTTTGCGCCAGAAAAACCAACCGACCACCCAACAGACCTTGTCTTAGTAAAATTCTATATTATAATTTTGCTGTATACATGATTAAGTAATTGAATAAACTGCATTTTAATTTTCAGCTTAATTATATTTGATATTTACTTCTTGCTTCGTATACTTAACTAAACTTAACAGAAGACGCAGTAATTTTTTTTTAAATCATGTTTAAATGAATATCAATAATGCTTAGAAGCTTAATTTATTCTCAACATTTCTTTTAAAAAGTACAGTTATACTTCATACTTATCAAGTGATGAACTGTTAAGAAATATACATGAATTCTTGAAACGGTTATAAATGTTAGAAAAAAAAGCCTGTTCCACCGTTATAGTCATGACTTAAGCAGTGCCTGAGCACAGTGATCTTGGTGGTATTATTGTGGAAAGAAAGAGGGACAAAATAAAGTGGGTCATAGAAAGAATAAGTAGGGAATCATTTCACAATGAAATATTTGTAACATTTAAAATATATGCTTATATTATTGAAATTGTGAAATAATAAAATGTCAACACTGAAATAATGCATATTTTGTAGTCACTTCAATTTTATAAGCATCAACATACCATAAATATAATGAAAATAATCAAGAATTTTTTTAAATTTATGTTAATTTTAAATGATACTAAATTAAGTAACTTCAACAACAACAAAAAAAATGCAAAGGGGTTCTGATAATTTGGGGCTCTGATAACTTCTGGGTAAAGGGATTCTGATAACTTTCTATCTCAGACAGATGAGTTCGTTTGAAGAGAAAAAGAAATATATGTAGAGTGCTGAAGAGAAATAATACGGTTGTAATAATAGGACTGTATATAACTAGGTGCATTTTTTAATCTACAGAATGTTATTGTCGAACTTGGTGTAGTCGGTAGAACTTACTATAGTCAAATATATATAATTTTTAATAATTTAAAGATAATATATTTTACACTCATATTTTCAAAAAAATTTCGTAATCCATTTTACACAAATTTTTAAATTCAGTTCTTTTTGAAGTATCAATCCGATTTCATTACATATCAAGACAATTTTATGACTGCCAAAATAATAACGGGAAGCTGTTATCACAATCTCTTAATATCTTCATAACTGTAATTATTAATAATATCAGTCATTTGCCTATAAAAATATCGACAGATTTTTTTATATCGACCATTCAAAACTTTTTTTACACTGTCTTTTACTGCACTTCAGTCAAAACAAACCACATGAATTATTTTGGATCAAATTAATTATTTTTATTCTTATTTACCATAAATTGCAGTTTTACATATATTCTACCAAAATATTCATTTGTTGAAAAAAATATAATTAGATTTAGTTGAAATAAAAATAGGTTATAATTTTGTTATCAACCCATTCATTTTATCAGTTTTTCCGAGGACAAATAAAATGTTAGAGTAAATATATTAATAAAAAAAATCTTTAATTATTCCCACAGCATTTACTTCAAATAAAAATGTGATTTTTTTTTTATAATGTAGAAAATATAAAAAAGGTGAATGCATGTTCAGAAAAATAGAAAATCAAGATTTAAACTTCCATAATCATATATTTCAGACAAATTTTAATATTATTTATTACATATTTAAGTTGACTTCTATGTTAAAGGGGAAAACAGATACATTCCATTCATTTGTAGAAATTAAACCTTTTCCTGTTTGGTTATTAATTACTTCTTTTATAAAAAAAAAGAAAGCCAAAAGCTTTAGTGCAAATGCAAAATAAATCAAGATATATTAATTTTGCAAACAGATAATCACTTATTTATCTATTTCTTTGTTTTGAAAAATTGGCACTATGAAATCAATTACGCACTAGAATTTCATGACATATACGAGGCTTAAAGGTTAATTACCAATTTTCGCAAGGGAAAAATGGTAATTATCTCAAAGAGAATTATCATCTATCAGTCAATTCTTATTTAGAAGAAGAAATGCGCCTTCTCAATCATTCTTTGGCAAGTTTTTCTAGTAAAAATAATTGTTGAAAAAGCAGAGTTGCAACATCGGAAAATGTAAGTTCATAAATCATAATACTTATTATCAGCTTGATATTGGGAAGAAAAATGTCACACAAGATAACTTGATCATTTTAAAGTCAAATTTTCAAACAGAAAATTAATCCAGCCGGAAATTCAGTTCATTAGCTGACATCACGTCATGTAGAATTGATGTCATGGGGGTAAAAAAAACCAACCGGAAATAAACATTCACCTTAAGCTACATTACGATAGAAGATAACAATAATTAAGTTTCTATAAACCTACGAAGTGTGCGCAAAACTCATTAATTAATGATTTGCACATATCAACCTTGCGCATCTACACACAATCTCTATAAGAAGACAAGCATTAATTTAAATGTGATGAAAACAAAAATAAGCACACAATTAAAGAGCACATTTATAGTTAATCGCATTTTTTTTCAATACCGGATCATGCTATTTTGAAAAATATTTATAATCATTATAAAAGCTCTGAATTAAATATATATATATATATATTAGTATTTTCAATTATGCATGAGAGAAATTATTTGACTTATTATCATTTATCAATAAAAATATGTGATAAATGGAAAAATTACATGAAAAACTATGCAAAATATCTTTTAAAAGAAATTCAACATTATTAAACGTTAGTAACCAGAAAAAAAAATATAATATCAATTATTAGACTGTATTTAAATCCATACATATATAAATTGAAAAAAAAAACTCTACATTGAAGCTAAATCCAATAATAATGATAATAATAATAATAACAAAGCATTATTAACAATAAATTGAGTAATCTTGATGGATACATTTGCTAAATTTATGAAGCAAAGATATTCAATCAAATTTAATGACAACTATAAACTATGTACAGGTAAGTTAATTAATCATTTTAAAGTAAACATTTTTTGCATCATACTTGAATAATTAAAAATCCTTTTACAAAATTTAAATTAAAACAAAAATATGATTGCATTTCGACTTGAAATGAGCTAGACATAGATCCTCCAGATTCAAAATATTGGTTTTCCTTGTATGAAAACGGCCATGCTGGAAAATATATTTATCTTTATTTAGAGGCAGAAAAATATAAATAATGAAAAAAAATATGTATATCACACAAAATTAGAGATAGCATTCAACATTTCTTGAAATTTTAAAGCTAAAATGATAAAGAAATAAACAATAAAGAAATAATGCTACTGAATTCCCGTAATTTCATCTTTTTAAACGTTAGCATGAACTTTGCCAATATTGCAAGAACACTTATTCCGCAACAATTGATGTATGTTGATATAAAAGGCTCATATCTTTTTTTGATGAGTTGCAAGTTCAAAAATAAATAAATTCGTTTTTTTTTAACTGCTTGAGTCTATTATCAGATTCCTGAACAGATGACTACACTTTTTTTTCTAATAGAAGATCAACATCAAAACGCTTTAAAGTATTAAATAGACATATCATTTGAACATGCACTTATTAATAATTACAAAACTAAAGTATATATATAACTATATACGGATTCCCCTAGCGAGAAATCATTTTTTTTTGTTGTTATATCTCTCTTTAGCAATTCAAACATATATTTTACTCTTAGCTGGCTGATGTGGAAAGATGGAAAATAGAGCCGAAGAAGAATATTATTCTCCAACAATGCATATGTGATATTTCCTTTTTTTCAGTCGATTATTGTAATTCCTCACATACTTATTAGCTTTATTTCATTTTAATTTCTATTATTGTTATATATTGTTATAATGTTTTTAAAAACCGAAATCGGTAATTTCGGATACATTTTTGATATGTTCTCGTGTAAAGTCCAGGCATTTGTAAATCCTCCAAGCATGTGTATGTCCTCGTGTAATAAACCAATAGGAAAGTAGAAATGTAATCCTTTAGATAATAAAGAACCCAATATACAGTCATTTCAATAAAAAAATAGTATGTAATATACAGTTAGAGGGAAAAAACTTTGGGATTAATTTTAATCTTACATTAGAATTTATGCAGATTATAATGCAAGTACGATTTTCTAATAATTTAAGTTGAAAGCCAAGTCGCCATTAACCTTAAAGTTAGGAAGCAACTTACCGGAAAATTAGAAGAAATGCAAGTAAAGATTAGCGGGGAACACTAAAGGTAGCCCAGTAGTTAATCACAATAGGAGAAGTATGTCTGGATGTATATATAACGGTCTCAGTTTAAGTGTTTATGGTGCAGAAAAAACTCATAACGTTATTAAATAAATTCTCGATGATTATTTCTCACCTAAGAAAAATACCATTATTTCCAGATATAAATTCTTTAATTGCATTTAAAGGGAAAATGAAAGCGTTGATTCTTCCGTCACTACTGTTAAAAGTCTTAGAAACGCAAGAAGACTTAAGATAATATTTAATAAGAGATCACTTGATTATCGATTTTAATGATACTGCTATTAAAGAAAAACTTCTGATTGCAAAGGATCAATGTTTGGATCAGACTGTGCAATTCTGAAGAACAAAAATTCTAGAAATCATCAAATTCAAATTATGAGTCACCAGAAAACATCTGCCGTTCATTCCGTGAAGGGAAAGACAGGTTCAAATACTTTGTCTTCCACAAGTAAAGCCGGCGTCCTGGCCGAGGGGTAGCGCGTCTTCCTAGTTATCTGGGCGTCCCGGGTTCGAGTCCTGGTTCGGTCATCGTTGTTCTTTACCTTTTGTTCTATCTGTGAGGTGTTTGAAAGACCCCCCCCCCTGTAAAAATGGGTTATGCAAGCGAGTGTGTGAGTGTCATCTTCATATGAGCTAGAAGTGAGACTTCTGCCCTCGGGTGCTCAGGGGTCTTTACCCTCAGAAGCTACTGCACTCCTCTTTCCGTTGTAACGCGGATACGACATCATCACCATTAGTAAAAGCGGGGGAAAAAAGCATCGTACATCATGTAGAATTAAAAAAAAGGGGCAAAACAGATGTAAATCGTAGATTTTCGTAGTGTAATACGATTCATAAATTCAGAAAGTGTCTTGCGTTTGGCAAAAAGAAAAAAAAAGCTACAAATATTTTAAATTAGTTTGGGAGTGCTTTTTAATAAATAAATTAAAAATTTAAAAAGATAATAACGTTACCATTGATAATAACGAAATCGAAAGTAACGAAAAAAAAAAACCAGATTCGGTTGTTGATAGTATTAATTCCGAGTAAAAAGAAAATATAAGTACTAAAAAACATTCCGAATAGAAAGAAAATATATGTATTAAAAAATATTGTGTAGATACAGGAGCAGAAGTAAATATTTTTCCATTTTAAAAATTCGATATCGTCATAAAAAAAGTTATATTGAAAACGGGTAAAAGTTGGAGGTTCGAATACATTACATTCTTTGAGAAAGTTAGGAATTTGTGAATGTCTTAGTACATACAGTGATAAAGCAGAAATCTTATAATTTTATATTGCAAAATAAAATTCATGTTAGCAATAGGTTTGAAGTCTTGTGAGAGAATAGGATTAATTAATGGAAATAAACTGAATTCAATTATTGAAAATGCGGATTTTTACAATGTATCATTATGATTTCATTATTAATTTTGGGAAATTGGTAAATATATATATATATATATATATATATATATATATATATATATATAATATCAAATTAGCTCATAAAAAATTAGAAAAACCTCTATATGAAGAGTAACACCTGGATCCTTAAAGAAAAAAATTAAAGCAGAAATAGATAAAATGGTTTTAAACGGAGTTCTTGAAAAAGACTAATTCACAAATTGGGTTCATCCAATAATTTTGTACAAAAACCCGTTAAAGAAGTTTACACGGATTTTAGGAATTTAAATAGGTATATCAAAGGGAACATTACTCTTATTAACTCAACTAAGTCTTTTTTCAGAACTAGAAAGAGTTTTTAGTCCTTCAAATGCATATTGAGAATTTTTACAAATTCCTTTGACAGCTTGTAAATTGTAAACTACTACCACATTTTTTCGACGATACAAATTTTGCAGATCACCATATGGTTTAATCAGCTCATCTGAAATTTATAAATAAAAAATATATTCAATGAAAATATATTTACCGATTTCGTTGGAAATTTCATTTACATAAATGATATTCTTTTGCATGGTAAAACCCTGGGAGAACATGATGCAAAGTTAATGTATGTCCTAGATATAACCCGGAAACATGGTTTAAAGCTATCTAAAAAGAAAAGCAAAATTAGAGTAGAATTTGTTAAATATATAGGTTTTGATTTGTCAAAAAAAAAAAAAGACCAATCTATAAAGGAAGATGAAATTCAAACTTTAACTGATTAAGGAAATCCTAAAAAGGATGAATTACAAAAATCCTTAATAGTATCACATTTTTGAGTAAATTCATACCAAAATTATGAAATAGAATAAGGATATTAAGAAAGTTATTACGGAATAATACAGAATTAATGTGAAATTCAAATAAACTAAAGGTCTTTGAAGAAAAAAAATCTTAATTTAAAAGTTCTTCCATTTTTAACTTCTTGTAATTAACTGTCAAGACTTTCAGTTGATGCCCTAGAAGTCAACATGCCCTAGAAGCTGTTTTTTATAAGATGGGCAACTTACTGCATATACATCTTCCTCATTAACTGAAACACAACTCAGGCATAGTCAAATAGAAAAGGAACTTAGCCATTATGATAAGATGAAAAAAATTTCATTATGTATATGGAACTAAATTTGTGATAGAGACAAATCATAAGTCCCTGATAGGTTGTTTACTGTAAAAACCAATTGATAAATTCTCAATAAGTTTGCAACATATGGTCTTGGAGTTGTTTAAACATAATTTTCAATTAAGACATATGCCAGACTAAAAAACATCTTATATATTGCAAATATTTTACCTAGAAATCCATTAGAATGCAATGAAAATACAATCTCTTTGGAGATTGGAACAGCAATCACCCAGATAGTCTAAAGAGTTTTTGATGAGAAGACAACAATTTTGAAGAAAAACGCTAGTGACGAGCTTGTATTGATTCTAAATAGAATATATATAGAAAAAAGATGGCTGGAAATTTTTGAAGAAATTCCAGAGAAAAATAAACAATTTTGGGACTAAAAATGAAGTATAAATATACTGTTACAAAGAAATAATTTTTTTTTTTTTTTTGCGAAATAAATTAGTTGCTCCGACCCAAATGAAAGCAGAGATTTTTCAGAATATACATTCAGTGCTTCAAATGATAACATTTTGCATTAATAAAACGATTAGAAATATATAATCGTCGAGCGTTTGTACGTGCATCGAAAAGTTGATTAATCTTTGTTCAATATGTTAACACTATCAGCAAATCAATAAGAAGGAAATCTTTACACAATGTAAATTGCTTCTGTGCTTTCATGGGAAAAAGTTTCCTTTATTTTATGTATCAGCAGACTATTTTCTATGTGACTATCATTCGACATTTATTGATATTAAAAAACAGACATTAAAGACAGTTGGATCAGCAATAAGTGCATTGACGCAAATGCTTCGAACACATGGTATTCCGCCTAAATGACAAAGACATTTGATGGTAAAATAATAAGACAGTTTAAATAAAACATATGATATTGAACAAGTAACCACATTTAAGTACCTAAAGACAAATGAAATGGTCGGAAGAGCCACAGGAACAAAGCAATTATATATAAAGTAATTACAAATGGAGTAGATCCTAATCATGTTGTGTTGGATAAATTTGACACCACCTACAAGACACCAAACTTAACCTGCTTTCATCTACAAAATGTTCATGGATAGAGTATTAATAACAATATTACAGAAAAAAAAAACCTAATCCCACTTAGAGCGAAAATTACAAACAAAGATAATAAGTAAAGTAAGTAAATACTTTAAAAGATAACCAGAATAAACAGAAAGAATGTTATGACAACACAACAGTAAAGTTGTCCCCTTTAAAACCAAAGCAAACTGCTTATAACCAGATGGATAACAGAAATTGGACATCTGAAATAATCTTTAAAATAATGGATATACCATGTTTGTTTCTTAAAACATCCACTCGAAGTGACTTAAGAAGAACTAGAATTCATTTGAGATCAGATCAGAACCTAAGTAGCAGGCAAGAGATTTGCCCTAAGCAAATGACAGCTAAGTAGCAAGATGATAGAAATGAAATGGAAGTAGAGAGAAGTAGAGTGTGCATTACAAAAACTGAATCTCCTACAAAACTACCTATTCTGGGACTTTATCGAATGATATTTCAACAACTAAGAGTGAAAATGTCCTACAAAGCAATCCATAAAGTTTCAGGACTATGTGTTTACATTATGAACATACATAAACTTTAAATCAATATATATTAGTATCAATAATCTCATGCAAAAATTAATTTGAGATTCAAACATTTTACTAAAATATGCATATATGTAATATAATAATATTTCTTGGGTAAGGAGAAGCAGACATGAAATTCCTTAAATTAAAGCCTTTTATTTATTCAATATAATTATGAAAAATGCTCAATTTTTTAAAAAATGAGTTTTGAGAGTTTTTTACTAGAACCGAGGCCAATTACCAGGGTAGTCTGAATACGACGGCAAAAAGCAGAATAAAGAGGATCTTCAGAAAGTCTACAGTCAATCTACAAGAAAGTCTACAAAGCGTCTACAAGTCGAGAAGGGAATTTTGGTTTCAGTATATGGAGAGTTATCATGAGGAAATAAGAAACTGCACATCTCAGAAGTTAAAAGTAAAGCTTAAGTTTCGGCGATTTGAAAATATTTTTAGAAAGCAGATAAATTGAAATTATTCATATACAAAGAAAAATATTGCAATGCATTGCTGTATTCTAGAGATTCCTTAAAATTATACAGCTTTCCCTAAACTGAAGAGGTATTCACATAGACTTCAGAGATCTTTCAGCCTTGTTTACTACAATAAGGGAAAATAATCTTCACCCATAAATTTGTTTGAAATAATAATTTCAGAAATTAATAAATATATATATATATATTGCATCTTAATTATTAAATACCGTTTATTATAAATACAGGTTTTGCAGGTACAAATTTTTATATTTAAATTCAATAGAAATAATAATTGAGAGAAAAAACATGCAATAGCCTGAAACAGGTAATCTTTCTTAAATAAAAACACAAATAATATTAATTGTTATTCCGCAATAATTACAATCAAACATTTCAGACACTGAATAATTCTCCTTCACAAAATTAATGCTATGAAGATCAGGTTATTTTTTAGTAAAAAAAATCAAATAAAATTTCTTGAGAAAACAGATTAGAATATGTCAAAACCATATACCATACCACCAATGAATTTTAACTAACTTCTTTTGAATTTTCTTCTGTATTGGCTCTTTCTTCTTATTTAAGATATATATTGAGTCCATCAGCTGCAATTCAGATCACAATCAAAATTAATCATATTTTTAATGCACGATATACTGTTTTAAAGGTTGAAAAATAAGTATTTACAAATATAATGAGCATTTCAAAATAAATTTACTCTACTACTTTTTGAGTGGATTAACACTCTCCATATGAATATGATTTATCCTTTTAAATGTATAGTAGATTAATTAAAAAAAGCGTAGATTTTTTTCCCCAGAGAAGAACTTTAAAAACTCTACATAATACAAATTATCTTATCAAAATTAAATAATTCAAAATGTAGCTATCATTTGATGCTGAAACTACACATTTTCTAAAATATAGATCTAGCATACAAATACCTGCTCATATTTTACTACCACTTTATAACAAGTTTACTACCACTTTAAAAAAGTTTTCTAATCATTGCTTATTTCCTGGAGGAAATGCAAACTGTCAATATTATTCGGATTTGCGGAACGTTTTTTACAAAATCTCTCTGTCTCTCTCACACACACATAATCTGTAATGTTTACAGATATATGTTATTAAGATTGCATTTAAGAGCAATTTTACATAAATTCAGCTAATTAGCAATCTGAAGCATTGTATTTACCTTAAGAGTCAATAACACAAGCAACCCTTTCAAAACAATTGATTGTTAGAGCGCACGCCGTTAAATACTCTACAGAGCTGTTAAAGAAAATTGCTGAAGGCAAAGGAAAGTTGCAGAAAGTAAGAAACGAGAATATCAGAAATAGCTCAGTGGAGTTATTTTGAAAATGAATCTTCGTTAAAGAAGTAAGTTTTAATTGCTGAGTTCAGACTAAAACTTCATAGAATTATTACCCAATGATCAAACATTACATTCTTTCATAACTTAATTTTCAAATTTGAGAGTGGAAAACTTGAAAGATCAGGTATGCCGTCTGATGCAACAAAAAATAATGGAATGCTAAAATCTAATGTAAAGGCAGATATCATATTTATTTCATTACAACAACAAAATGATTATGCTCGAAGGATTTTCATATATTTTAATTTCAGCCGTTGGGGGATTTGTAGCTACCTTTTGGCATGGTATGCACACAGAGCCGGCCTTCTCTATGAAGGGGCCCGGGTGCAAGAAGCCATTTGGGATCCTAATTTTTTGTGAAATAATAATAAAAAAAAAAACACGAACACATACTATTAATGCATGATTCTGTTTTTGCTAATACATCAATTACTTCAGGAAAATTACAATTTTTTGCAATTTCTTTTTAGATATTTAATATAGCAAGTGCATTTAAGTGTTCTCAACACATGCTAGACCGAAGATAATTCTTTATTAATTTTAATTTACTAAAAGAGAACTTAGCACTTGCTGTAGTTACTGGCAACATAAAGAAAGTTTTAACACAGTTAATACATTTAGAAATAACTCATTATATTTATTATTTAGTATGTATTGCAATATGTCTCGTACATTATTTACATCTCTTTCATTCAAAATTAAATCCCGCCGCAAAGAAATTCCGTGCATTAGGTTTTCATCTACATCTTTGTCATAAAACTGTACAAAGTTTTTCTCTAATTCATGTTTTTCTAAAAATTTTATATCAGTGGCTAATTTGAAATCAGAAATAATATTTGGTATACTTTAAATCTATCTTCTATTTGTACAATAACAGTATCAATTACAGTGTTAAAAAAATAACATCTAAATTCCTCTACCGAGTTTTTTATAACTTCGTCTTCTGCTAATTCGGAATATAATCTCTTTCTTTTTCGAATTCGTTTTACAGGAAAATGTTTTTAAATGTTCAAATTATGTGCTAGCACTTTTGCTTCGACTACAAATGAGTTAAATTTTGTTCTTAAATTTTGGATTTCAGTTTTAATTTTATTGACTAAATTGAAAGTCGAGTCAAGAACAATTGTTTCTGTTTGAAATAGTTTATTGATAGTGTTAATTCTGGGCAATATTGCAAACCATACTATTAACCATAAAATAAATGGCATTTCTTGTATTGCATTTAATAAAATTTTAGCTTCGGATACCGCTGTATTATCGTTACTTACATCAATAAATTCTTCTAGGGCATTACAAATTTCTTCAAACTGTGTATACACAGCTTTAACCGAATCTATTTTGGCTTCCCAATGAGTGTTACATAATGGCTTAAGAGAAATGTTTTTGTAGAATTTCCCATCTTCTTGTAGACGCAGAACATAAGCAATATAAGCGTTGCAATATCCCAAAGAAATTTTCACAATATATACTGCTGGAAGCGGCATCACAAATTTATAAATTAAAGGAGTGTGATAGGCAAGGCACATAAATCGGAATTAGAGAAAGTATTCTAGACTAACACTTTTATATTTCCCTTTCATGTTGGTACCGTTGCCATATGCGTACCCTCTGTAATTCATATCTAAATCAAGTTCGTTTAATCTTTCCAATAGAATTTTTGCCCTTCACCAGTCAGATCAGTTACTTCAATAAACCCTATAAATGACTCATTTATAGTTAACCTCTTCTTTTCAAAATTTACATATCTAATAATGATTGAAATTTGTTCCTTATGGGAAGTACATCAGGAGTACAATCCATTCGGATAATATAGTACATGGCTCTTTTTATATCGTATTTAATTTTGTTAAGGACTTCATTTCCTAGGGCAGAAATAATTTGTTCTTGTGACCTATGTGCTAAATGATGCATAATTCTATTTTTAGAATTTAATATTTTGTTTATATGATCGATTAGTGCAGAATCGTATTTACTTACTAATTCGATTAAAATTTAAAAAATTCCATTATTAGACCTACTTATTATTTCGCGGGTTCCTCAAAGTGGAAGTTTATTACTCGCTTACATTCAATAGAATCGCATCTACAATTCTTTGAAATAGTAATTTGAATCGTGCCGTTTCCTTACTTATAGTAACTTGATTTATTTTATCAACAGTCGGACATAAATTTAGTCGTTTTAATAATTCTTTCCAAGCAATAAACGAATTAATATGACAACTATAGCGTTCATGATCTTGGATTACATTTGGCAGCTTTCTCCAGTTATTATAGCCACCTATAAATTGTGTAGGTTGGTCATTTCCTCTTCTTTTGGAAAACAGCATACAACAAAAACAAAATACGGAGTCTTAGGTCTTTGAATAAATTAACCAGCTGCGAAGTTGAGTTTCACCATTTGGCATTTTTTTAAAGCAGGATGTAGTGGAAAATTATCTACCTTCAGCATTTTTAGCAACTCCTTTGTGTTGCACATGTCCGATTTTAACATAAAACATTTTAAATTTATCAGTTATAATACTTGGCCATAAACAAGGATAATTCATACTCTCTTGATCATATTTGTTATTGTCATTTTCGTCATTATTTTCTGATTCGGGAACATTTGTATAAACACACGATTCTTCAACAAATTTCATAATTTCAACATTTTTATTGCTAGACTGTGTACTTTGCGCTGAACTTTCTTCTCCAGTTGAAGTTTGAATTGCAATTTCTGAAGTTGAAGCAATTTCTTTGCCAGAATTACTTCATAGCCAAGAAAACTTATCTACTTGTGATTTCTTAAAGTTTATCTTTTTTTTTTTTTCTTTTTCTGATAATTTTCTTTTTGACATTCAGAGGGATATTTACTTGACGTGGATAAGGTTATATCTAACAGTATTAAGCAGTTTATAGAATGAATTATCAAATTATTATATTCTATTCTAAAAGCTGTTACCTAGTAGGCGAGGTGACTGTAAATCTATTTACTTTATATTAAAATATTTTGCACAAGACTATAATATATACTATGAATTTCGTATATATCCAAATCCACCGATTGCTACATTTAAACTTCTTCCTTACACCTTTTCATTCCGGTCTTGGCCGGTGAAGCAGTAATGCAATGTGCATTGCTAGGAGTTGATAGTTTAATTTATCTTCATTTCACTTTTTGTTTGAGCAACTTTATATAAACAAACATAATAGATGCACGCATAAAGAAATATTACATTAGATGCAGAAAAAAGTATATAGCTGATGATTTACAAATCCATTTGAACCAGCTTCAGTTTCGACTTCTGGCCGTAGCTAACGCCCAGAAGTCGCGCCGCTCTTTCTTAACATGTCTGAAGGGGATTTCTTTATTCATAAATCAACCTCCTCCCCCCCTTTCATAGGTATCACTGCGATCATTGCATAATAACGGCGTCAGTCGAAGCTCAGCCAGCCACGTGGAAACAAACTTGTATAGTATCAGTACGTGTAAACGCTATTATTGTTCAGAACACTATTGTAATTCTTAATCACGGTGTCCCCCCCTCAGTCGCGGGCCCGGGTGCACAGCACCCCCCCCCCCCCCAGATGGCCGGCCCTGTATGCACAGCATATCTTGTAACATTGCCTTTTTTTTTTCCAATAATCATTATACCTTTTATATAAAAGAAAAATTGTGTTATAATCTTGAAAGAAAATAAGAGATATCTTTATTAATATTTATTTTGCAAATACTTCGTTCTTTTTTTTTCTTTGCAGATGTTTCTTAGCTTAAACATTTTAACCAATTATTTTTATCTAAGATATTTTATATGGGCAGTTTGTCGAATATTCGAGTACTTCTTATTTCTCGCCGTCGATAAAATTCTAAAATCCAACAAAATATATCATATGATTACTTTGTGTATAACTGATATGCTTTTTTTAAATACATATGGTTAGCATTTCTATAATTCGATGTCTTCATTCAACTTCAACTTTTTCAATGGCAACTTCTATCTCCCTCCACTATTTCTTTTATACGATTCTATGTATTTAGAACTCACTAAATATGAAATTTTAGATAAATCAATCTAAAACAATTGGATATAAACCATAAAAAAAAAGGGACTAAGGACAATATAGCAGAAAATAACCATTTTTACGACGCTTCCTTGACTTCTTACAATTTATTAGTAGATTAATTGATTCTGCTCACGGCCTCTTAATTGTACTCAATGAAATACACACTGTGAGATGTCAACCGAAAAATATATCAAAATATGAATCTAAAATTACATTTATATTTTCATTATTTATAGAAAGAATAATAAAGAATATTTGAATTACACTCTTAATATGCAACACTCATTCATTGAACTTTTTCAGTTAATTATAGATACATACTCATTGTTCTAGTCCATAATCTGATTCGTTAAATGTAATGTTCATTTCTTTAAGATACACAGACCCAAGTGAGACTTCAGTCTGATTTTATGCAACAGAGGTAAATTGTTGTAATTTACAATTAAATAGAATATTCAATATCAAGCAGCATCTCTTATAATGCTTGAGTATTTTTCATGGGATATGGACATACTGCATTTATAGTTCACTCTAATTCTACAATACAATAATTTTTAGCCATTGAAAGAAGTATTTGCATTAGTTACGATTATCACATTACCTGCTTCTTTTAGTTTTCCAAGTAAAAGATGCTCAGGAATATAATATATGTCCCCAAAGACGGCTTATTAGTTCAGAAACGAGCAGTGCTACAAAGAAAATAAAATCAAAATACAATTCTTATAAAAGAGCTTTATCTTTAAATACCCACAATTTTTAATTGTAATTACCGGAATTATATTGCAGAAAATTATCAAAGAGTCTTTTTTTTCTTCCAATGAATGATTTCCAATAAAACAAAATGAATGTGTATTGCATTTGACGATTCTGTCAGGGCAGCGTGAAAGCGAAATAATAATTTAACTGAAAAAAAGCAAGAGAGCAAAGGCAAACTTTGCATGGAAAAGGGGGTGGGGGGGGGGGGGGTGGAGAGAGGTTGAAAGTTACATCATGCAGCTGGCAGTGTGGCAGGCTTAGTCTGTGATCACATCAACCTAGATCCCGCTAAATCTAATGAGAGAAAGCTTTTGGCTCTCGCTATTACGCAGTTATCGCTTAACAAGAGAATCTTTTTGTCTTCTGGAGCTAGTTTTCAGGTGCCAATTAGAGTACTTAGCGCTTATTGCCTATTTTTCTGTTTTCTTTCTTTGTTTTATTATTTCTTTCCATTTATGTTGTACATCGAACTCTCAATGTAGAAAAATAATCAAACACGTTTAAAAAAAGAACGACAAAATTTCAAAACAATTTCTGGGGGTGCTAAAGCTTTATTGGACGAACCACATCATCATCTCCATCTTTCTTTCAGATGATCTTTTAATCATGAAAATTAATAACCCTAAAATAATAAATTCATGAGCTACATACTAATGTATCTTTACTATATGACGAATAAAACTTCTTTTATTTATCGCCGCTTTACATTCATTATAACATTCACTTGTAACTTTGGTGAACTGGTTTATTAAGCCCATCTAAAATTCTCAAACGATACTTCTCGAGATAAGTTTTCTTCATCCGTCTATTTTTTAAAATTTATTATTATTGTCTAAGAATCACATAGATTTTTTTATATGTATGTATGCTGTGTTAGAAATTTTTGCTGCAAATACTGTAAAGTTTTAGATTGTGAAATTCCTTGCAATGTTACTATCAGTTAGATCATTAAATTTGCATCAAGCTGATATAATAAAAAGACCATTACAATTAAAACTTTTTTAATATTGGATGAGACGTTGAATGATCTTTCACAGAATAGTAGCCAATCCTGCATCACAGATTCCATTAACTTCAGGTTTCTCCCCTCCCCCTTCACACACCATTCTTTCTTACAGATACAAATGGCACGGATCCTTCAATATTAAATTTAGAGGTTTTAATGAATTCACCCCAACAAACTAAATATAAATAACTAAAATTTCTACCTTTAAAAAACTTTTTCATCCGAGCTCAATGTCGTTTTATTAATCAACTGTAAAGTTCGGCAAATTTTGTTAGCTTCCATTCACAATAATATTCAAAAATCTAAAAAACTGCATGCAGAATGTATGCAAAAATTTACATACACATAGTAAAAAAATTAATCTGAAAGAAATTTATGATTCCAGAGATAAAACGTAAAACAGTAAATATTTATTAAAATCAAGAATAAGCAGAAAATTATCTGAAAATAATAACCTCCCACCATCAATTCTACCCACATAACCTAATAATAACAAATTATAGATAATGTGTAATACCTTTCAGACACAAGAGGTAGTTATTGAATACATTTATTTATAAATTATCACTTTTTGCATGTTTATTACTTATACTGAATTTGTATTGTAATAAATCTACTCAAAAGATAAACGGAAATTTGAATTAATATCCCAACTTTGCAATATTGCCTAATTTATATTGATGGTAAAATATACAATAAATGGAAACTATACATATTAACAATGCAGTATCAACCAGCTGTGTCCAAACAAGGTACATTCAATGTTTTTTGCTACAGAAATCAACAAAAGGGCAAAGAAAAGTTTTATTTAATTAAAATTTTATACATTGATGGGACAGCATAAAGAAAATTTTATTTTAAATATTATTATAATTTCAGGCATTTCATAATTATCATTTATATGGTAAAATCTCTATGCAACAGAACTTTTTTATAAAGATAATTTTTATTTATATAAGTTTTTTTTTCTAACTAATTTTTGGTAGACAATTTTTTTTTCTACACAGTTTCGCGTATTTATATTTGTCGAAGTTTGGACCAAATAGGTTAAAGTAATGATGGCAGCATATGAAAGCCATAAAAACTGTTGAAGAAAGTCCACTTTTCTTTATATTCATAAAGACATTATGATTACTGAATATCTACATAGCATGACACATTATAAAATGTTACAAAATGTAATGAAGATAAGATAGCGTGAGATGAAGGTGATAATGAAGAGATTTTAAAAACCCCTACAAGCAGAAATAGGAACAACATTTAATACAATACTCTAAATTTCAAGAAAATATTAGAGACGACGTTGCGCACATAAATAAAGTGCACAAATTTTTATGAAAAATTTATCTCTTTTAAAAACCACAACGAAATAGGATTCTAAATTTCCTTATAGAAGCTAGGTTATATGTAAAATGTAGAAAAGTGGATAGATGAGTCTCGGTCTTTGTCTTTCTACTTTCCTTTTTTAAACTTAATTTGCAATTTCTATTTAACGAATTTTCTTTATATAGAAATTTTTAAGGAAAAATGGAGTGAACTACATAGATTCGATTATATATATATTTTTTAACAAATAAGATATAAATATTTTAAATAAATAATTTGGGTTATTTCATGACAAATTCATATTTTGCAGTAGGTATTATTAAAATAATCAATAAAGCAAGTGTACTTTTTAAATTGGGTATTTATTCCATATCACAATTTGATATTTACAATAAATACTGCTAAGAAATTGACAGAGAATATTCTAAATGTAAAGGATTATGTTCAAATTTGTAGACAAGTTTTCCAAATTTGAATATAATACCATATGAAATTAAACTCTGTCATCTACTATCGATTATTGGGAAATAGATAGTATAATAAACTTAAAATATCAAAATAATAATAAACTTAGTAGCTTAATAATAATAAACTTTTGGCCTAGTCTATATTTACATTCTAAGTTAAAAATTAAAATATATATTTTGAAAAGGACACTACTGGTTTCTTCAATATTTGTCTAACAAATGCTTAAAAATATTTAATATCTCTTTGTATTATAAAGAATAATTAGTTTTTTTTCATTATCAACAGACAACTAATTCAAATGTAAAATATAATATCATAATAATTAAAATTGATCAGTTATCTTCAGGTTATAATTTTACTTCTAGAAATTATTACAGGATAAACATAAGTTGAAATTCATAACTTTCATTTAAAACACTTGAAAGAACAGAATAAAGTTTAAAAAGTATAATAAGAGTAAGAAAAACAGAGAGAAATAAAGTTTATGTAATCAATTCCAACTTCCACTGCAAAAAAATAAATATATAAATAAATAAATAAATTTTAAAAAATCAGCGAATTAATTTTTTAATAACACTGCATCTTGGAGGTAAAAAAAAAAGTATTTTGCATTTATGAAAAAGATTTATTATACACTTATTTAGATCTGTACAGAAAGAGTGAACCAGTATATTAGGTAGTTATGTATGTAAATCCTCCAGCAGTACAAATTTCAGGGTCTCCTTTCAAGCTTTCAAAACCAGATATGTATTGAATCAGTACCTACACCTGTGCATAGATAAATGTAAGACAACATTTTACTAACTGACTCTTTTACACTATAGAGTCATATAAAAATTCAATTTTTAAAATTTTTTTATCAACTTCCAATGTGTTCTCAAATAATTGAAAATCTTATTTAATGAAATTTTGTAACTGGAAATATGTTTCTAGATGCAATATTTAAGGAAATAAACATTTGTTCAAAGAGCACTTTATTTCTTGCTTTTGAGAGTGGTAACATTGTACAAACTTTAGGGTTAAATAAAATAAGGGACTAAGATATTTTAGCTATTTACCCATCTTGAGTTATCTTTTGAAATTTAGCATGTTTTTTAATAACAATTAAATTACCTGTATAAGAAAAATGGAAGTGGACTTTTACAGAATACTCTAAACTGCATTTTTCCGAATCTTCTTATTTAGCTTGTAAGCTTCCTGAAATAGATAAACAGGAAAGTTATTACAAGATCTGGAATCAACAACCTCAACAAAGAAAGTACAACAGAGAATTTTAAAAAGATACAGAAAAAAAAAAGAAGAAAATAGATGCAATTATTTAAAAAAAAAAATACTCTGAAATAAGCAAGAAAAATTATTCCATGAAGAATAGAACGCAGCTAAAAACAATCTGATGAACAGAATGTAGCATCAGTAAGTCTAAATTGTGTGTAAGAAAATATATATTTTTTAGATTAAAAATCCAAGCCTTCTAAACTCAACTAATTGCAATGACACCTAGAAAACATTTAACATCTAATGTCAAATATATTAGCTCTTGATTACTTCTAAGACAGAGAAACCAAAGATAATTTTTTTTTTCAAAATATCTTCATTATGCATATTTTACAGTTTAACTTGTAATTAAAAAGCATAAATTTACATAAATAAACCTGAAATACAATTTTTAATATCCAATTAAATAGCTAGATAGTTTTTTTTTTCAAATTTTGTTCATAAATACTATGAGAAATTAGGAAGGTTTCAAGATAATTAAATAGTTAACTTTTTATTATATATTGCATATTCATCATGGCATTATTTAAATTTTATTTAGCAACCTGAATTTAAAATAGCTAAAACATGGAAAAGTGGAATATTTCAATAAAATTGCTATATCTGGCTGATACTGAAAAATGTAATCTGAAAATGATTTTAAGGCTTCTTGTTATTTCACAATTGAACCAACATTTGACTGTTTGTTTTTAAAAGTTGATAGAGATTTAAATATACTGTTCAAAATTATTGCTTTCACATTTCGTGCTGCAAATACATATTTAAGCTGCACTTCAGAAACTTTAATTGAATTTTATATCATTCTTTGAAAATTATTTATTTATAACTTAAGGGATTTTTAAAAAATCATTTTAGACAGTCTCTAATTTTCCCAAGAAGCTACAGGATTTTAAATTTCATTGACGTAACAGACTGTCTCATTTCAAACCAAAATAAAGCTATAAAGAATAGAAATATTTTGTGTATCGATTCTATGTAGTATGACCATTAAATATTTTACTTTCTGGCATCAGATGTTTACATCAGAGTAGCTTTCAACAGCTGATAACTTCATCCTTTGCTATAAATAAATGTCATATTTCAGATTTTGCTCACAAATAGTGAAGTATAAGACAAATTAATGAAAGTTTTAAAGTAGCTAAGTAGTTAATTTTTCACAAATGAAAAATATAAAAATAATTTTAACCTGAGCAACATTGAGAATAGGGCTAATATATATAAAAGAGTAAGAATGATTTCAAAAAGAGGAAAATTTCTAACCTTACTAAGACATGTAATTTTGCTTTCAAGGCATTTTCTAAAATTAAGTAATGGATATGATGCACTTCAGTCTGAAGGTGCCAGTGATAAAGTCTAAAAAGGAAGCAAATAGTAAGAAGACACACATCAAGGCAAGATAAAACATTGACTAGACAGATATATCATATACATTGCATAATTCCATTTCCACCTGTAGTAAAAATAAAAGATATATATATGTAATGTTATTTTAAACTCTAATCTCGATTTAATAAATTTCCAAGGTTTTATCGTAATTTAGCCCATAGTAACTTCATTCTAAAATATTCTTTTATTTCCTGATCTAATTCCACTTTCACTACTTTATTAATTCAAGAGAAGCTTTGCAAAATTCCTGCATCGGCTAAAAGCCTCATTTTCCCACATTCCGAGTGAAGGGTCAAAATACCGCTGACGTGCCAATAAAAGATCCCTGTGTTTCCCCTGCCTTGTCGGCGCGTGTTGCGAAAATCCCTATCAAAATCTCATTGTATATCAGCACTATAGAGAAATATTTTCCCTATCAATATCTCAAGTTATATAAGACAAGGGATAAAATGTTCAAGAGCTTTTCTCCTCATTTCTTTCTATGTCGTTCTGTGTTGTGTGTGCTCGTCGCTTGTATATAATGCCTGCGTCTCCAAGATGAAATAAAACGATGTCACGAAACCGAGTCTCTTCCCTGTCTTCGAAACTACATTCTGCTTCACATAAAATAATGCTTACATATACACACACATACAACCAATTATGCAATTATAATTACAAAAAGAAACCAATGAAACCAATCAAAATAAAAGAAGAAATTCCCTACATTTACATAAGAACTTTGGTATACTGGAGGTTCTATTTGAATCTAATTTACAAAAATTAATTATGTGGAAACAATTGTAGGGCAGTACATATTTAACAGGGCTGCATAAATGGCCCGCCTTTAATAATTTTTCAAATTATAAAACAATTAAAAAATACAATGCCTAAATTTACTTGTAACTAAAAAATCTTACACTACATTCATCAGTAAGTTGTTTCGCTGAAGTGCTGTCACAACAATGACATTGCAGCATGGCGGACGGGGACCTGAAAGCATAACACAGATATAAGAAAAAAAAAAATATTTTTTTACTAAAACATTACCAAAAAATAGTTTTTCTGAAAATTTAGTTGTTGAATTTTATCTTTGTCATGACTTTGGCAAAAACATATATGCCGAGTCTGTTTTAACACTAATATACATTAGATGGATTTTTTTTTTCAAATATAAAATTCTTTAGGAAATGATAAAGTAAATCATTAATGTTCTCAATAAGTGATTTCGGGAAAATCAATTACAAAAAGTATTTCTTTGAAGCTTGTGAAAGTGCCATGTATTCATATTTTGGTGTAGATAAAATTACATACTTCTGTTTGTTTTCCACGTCATGGGTAAATTATATATAAATAATATAATTCTTCTCATGGATATTCAAATATCGTAGTTACATGTATTATTTGCAAGACTACAGGAATTTATTTAAATAGATTGATTGATTAAATTTATTGATTCATAGTTCTTTTGTTTTAGATGTAACTAAAATATTCTAAGAACTTTGAAACTGCTTCCAGAGTGATGTTCCATAATGATTGAAATGGCCTAAAATGTTGAAAGCACGCAAGATATCTGGCCTAGTTGAATTGGCAATGTATTACCTTATTTGGTAATTTTTCTATTTCCACCACTTCTTCACTAACATTTGGACACTGCAACTTTGAAAGAACAATATGCAGGGTAATGGCAAGAAACATTATATAAATTTAAAATTTTTAATTGTTTTACAAATTTTATCGTTTTTGCGAATAAATAACTTATTGTTTGTTTCCCGAAAATCAACAAGTAATGTATGACTTTTTTTACTTAAAAGTTGTATTATATTATTAATGAGTAGCTCAGTTCTACCAAACATTATGATGTTATAAACATATTGAAGTAATATGTTAATTTTACACACATATACACAATTTATCCAATCCAATGTTTGAAAATTCAGGTTTTCTAAAACAAGATGAATTTTATAAAACCATTCATGGGCACTCTCATTTAAATCCTGAAGTGCAAAATTCAATAAACATATGTGATTTGCTTTATCTAACCGATAAAAATCTTATGAGTGTTTCGTAAAATATGAAAGTTTATAAGCAAGCTCATTTCAAGGCAATCAGACAGGACTTCCATTTCTTGAAACATTCTAAAATTCAGAAAAATATTCTTATAATAATAAAAAAAAATACAACAGGGTTAAGCACATCTTTATAATATTCTCCATTTTGTTGATTGCACTAAGGTTCACTTTATCTCTAATCTTTTTCATCCTTTTCAATTGTAGAAATCTACTTACTTGTCCAACATTTATACATTCTCAGGTTTAGGGATAAATTCCCATACTTTTCTAATACACACCATATCAATTTCTTTTTCTATAGCTTTTAACCAATTTTTTGTTTTTTGAAATTTTATTGACACATTATAATGAGATGGAGTATCCATATCATCTGATTTTGTCTCTGTATTATAAGCATCAATCTTCCTTAATGGTCCTAAGCTAACTTCTTCACCTTCTGTTCTTTCTTCAATTAAAACAGAAAATGTGTTTTCCCACTGAATTAAAAAAAAAAGAAAAAGAAAGTAGCATCTAGTTTTGTAATATGATTCAATGTAATATGATTTTGTAATATGATTCACTTCTTTGACCTAAATTTAAAGTTGATTCTCTGAGCTTTACAACTGATATCAGTTCCAGGTTTGTCTCTTCTACGTACTGTATCCCTTAATCATGTAACCCTTAACTTTGCTAAGTAAAGTTTGAAGACTTTCCACTCTCTCAAAATCTTCTATTTTTATTTCAATCATAGATTATGGAGCTACCTCTTTTGTTATTTTGCATTCTATTTCCTTTTTATTTCATTATTTACTTCCATGATCTAAGATCTCACTGTCTATTTCTGAACAGGAGAGATAATAATGGTTTTTATTATAATTTTTAGGATTTGCAACTGCTCTACTGCATACTTAGCTTTCATGAAAGGTCACATTTCTGACATGCTTTGTCCATTAGGAATTCGAATAAAATACAAACAAATTTGTAAGATATAATTACAAATTCTACCACAATTCTTTTTTTGGGATACATATAAAGTATACTTTGAATTTATCTAGTGATATTTATATATGCTGTTGTACTGAAAATTTAAATATGCTTAATAGTTTTTTGTAAAAATCAAATAGCTCAGCAGAAAATGTTTTAAATTTTATTTTTGTTAAAACATTGTGTTTCAAACATAGGTGAAATACCACAATGCTTTTACTCAGAAACCATTGCCAAGAATACTATCTTCAAGAATAGCCTTCATCAATGTATAAATAAAGCATTCACTAACAACATTGTGCTTGTACGAAGAGACAGTTCAATCAGCATGAATTCTCCGATCTTTTAAAAATTTATCAAATTCTGCAAAGCAGAAGACTGTTATTTGTTCTAATACTATAATTTTAAAATTAGTAAATCTCTCAACATTTTTTTAATGATATTTTGTAAAATAGGATAAAACTTTTCCCATTTCATGAGAAAACTTGTTACATACCAAAAAATAATCATTTGTAATAGTCAAAAAGCAATAATGACCTAAACTGAGTTTGAAGGTAGAGGTTTGCAAATATCTAAATGGACCAGTTCAAAAAGTTTGGAAGACCTTATTTTATCAATATGCTTAAATGAACATCTTTTAGATTTGGTCAAGGTTCACATGATGCAAGTTTATTTTTGAAATGTGGTAATGCTTTTGCACTACTACTAATATTAGTATTAATTACATAATGGAGATAAAAAAATATCAGTATTTCCTATGCTATACATCTATATCTCCATTACTAGAAGCTAAAAAGCCAACAATTTTTGCATAGTGAGATTTAGCAAAGTAACTTGGATAATAATAACTGATTTATCTTATAAGCAGTAAGCATTTTTCTACTTTCTTTAACGAAAACTTCATTTAACCATTTTTTTTCTCACTAAAATAAATTTGTTTATTATGAAAAACAGGGCCAATCATTAAATAATGTTTGAGATTTGACAAGTTCAAAATATTACATAAATTTACAAACTCAATTCTTCAATTACTTCTTAAATACATTCAAACAGTTAAAACACCTATTATAGAATAAGTACCTTTAAATGCTATAGACATTTTAGTAATATCAATAAATTTAAAATTAACCAAATGTTTTCTATAATAAAAAAAATTATAAAATTCATAATGGTAGTGCATTGACAAGCAATTCCTTTTAAAAAATGCCTGGTATTTTATGGATATTAGCAATAATATTAAAGATTTTGAAATGAGATGAATATATTTGTAATCTTAGTATGAATTAACTGTTATACGTTTTTCATATACAGTTGGAACTTTAAAGAACTAGCAATGAAATCCAACAGGCATGATGGTGAACAGAACTTTATAGCTCATTTGAGCAGGCAGCATTTTGGATAATATTTCTCTGAGATTTTGGCTATTTAATATTTTCCTACCTCCCTTTCCAATCTATATATAGAATTTTTAACCATGCTGTACATATATTGATTTTTAAATAATAAATTTGTTACGTAACTGGTTAGAGCCACAAGGAAAGTTGTATGTGAAGTATTTATATAACTTTAGTAGTTTTACTGCCAGAGAGCAAAGATGCTGAGTTTGGATGGTATGATGCAATCATTGTCACAGAAAGGAAGCTATGATTTTTTTTTAAATCAATGCAATATTTCTGAATTTCTCTATCAAACAATTACTTCTTGGCTCTATTTATATACAGTACTGAAGACACATTTAATGCCCTTAAATTTGAAAAGATATACAGAATCAGATATAAATTTATGTGAAATCCTATTCAAGTAATTACTTATAATAACAAAAAAATTGTGTTTTAGTCTGTATTGGATGTATAAATAATACTAGCTTTCTTCTTTCATCCCAACAATATTTTAAAAAATAAAGGAAATATTGCTTATATATATTTGAATCTAGGAAAATGTATATTTCAAAAATGTGATAGCAACCTTTAATACCTAGTATGCAATATTTATTTAAAAAGCAATAACCAGTTTCATATTACTAAAAATGCTGAGTATTGTGCCAAATAAAGAATATTTTATGCAGTGCTATATTATTATTCTCATTCCAAAAGAAAACTTTATACTTTTACTTGTACATTTATAAAAAATAAGATCTATTAAATCTAATTTACAAAGATATATTCCATGGGAAAAAAGACAAGAAGCCTTAATTGATGATAATCCCTATGAATCACAGCTTGAATTAATTGCTGCATGGAATATTGTAACCAAACTATATATTTTACAACAGCTTAACTATATTCTAAAGCATGAAAGATATACTCCACATTAAATGAAAAAAAGTGGCATGAATACAAAAGAAATTTATACAAACAGTTGCTTGAAAAAAAAATGGTACTGAATTTTTTTTAGGAGATATAAATAAATTCATTCTGACAATCAAATGATTGACCACATAGTATTGTCCAGGTGAATAAACCCTCTCACATGGTCGCTCTTATAACTATGTTATAATGAACTTCTGCCAACTAGTTTTCGGCAAAGATTATTTGTTGATATGACAGTATAGAATTAAACTGCGTAAATAAAAAGACACAATAAGTTTTTTTGAAGATTGTGTTTGCACCTTTATTTAAGGTTTTAAAAAAATATTTCAAAGAATTCCAATATTGGGAGAAATCAGGTAGATTAATTACAACAGACAGATTCATTAATATTAAAGTAGAACCTTCATATCAATAAAGTGTTATTTTGTAGAACAAATGACTGTAATCTACAATAAATTTTTGTGAATCTAGAAATTAGAAACAAGAACTAATCAATTTGCATGAGCTAGTGATGTATACATTTCTATATGCAACAAAGCTCATTTCCAACACGGCAATGATCATTATATTGTTGCATGACCAATAAAAAAAACTCTAGAAACATTTGGTAAAGATATGTTTCTCAACCTATTGCATTCATTGCATGTTATTGCTTCAAATTGCAATTCACTTTACTCAATATAGAGTAAAGAAAGAGAGTCTGACTGAAGAATGGTTCATTTTTCAAAAGAGAATATTAAAATAATAATAAATCATTTGTTGATGAAATTGTTTCAAACAGGGTACATACTTATTTTAAAAAATAAGCACTTTTTAAATACTTTTTAAGTACTTTTAGAGAAAAAATAAGAAACAACCTTAATCATATATATATATATTTATTTATTATAGAACTATAACAGGGCGGCCAGCATTTCTGCTGTTTGAATTTCCAGGTTTTTAAAGAAATTTCCCTAACATTTTTAGAATGTTTCCAATGTCTTAAGAATGATGTTGTTTTATTTTATTCCCTTCAATTATTGCACAATATGTTCTTAACTTTACTATTAAAATTTTTCTAGTTTTTAAACAAAAATCAATGTGAAATAAAATTTATATTGTAGACCTCCCCCCAAATAAACATTTTTAATTACTGAATTTCATATAAGTTTCAATTATGCAAGCCTCCCTCTTTTTTCTTTTGTAAATATATTAACCAACACTAGAAGTTACATGCCCATCTAGACCGTCCTTTAGCCAACCAGTCATGTCTCAGAGCGCTTTGTCAAATTTATCCAGTGAAAATGCAATATAAAAATATGTGCACATTGGCAGAGTGCTTAAGAATGAAATGATTTATTTCCTTCCATAGGGGTCTCCCCTATCCATACTGTTTACCAACATGCCAATCAGAGCTAAATAATAATTTTATTAAAAGAAAAAAAACTTGTTGACAAATGCAAATGAAATCTCAGCATCCAAATAAGAAAAAATCTTCACTGAAATTAAAATTGCATTGACTTTTAGCTTACCAACTATAATAAAAAAAAAAAAAAATTAAAAAAAACTCGCTTGCACACTGACTCAAAACTTAAACTATAAAATAGAGGGGGGGAAAAGTAAAAAATTGGCCCTTATTTTTTTTCTTTATTTCATTAAAGAAAAAAAAATGTTTCAGAGGTATAAATTTCAAAAAGGATAGTATGAATGAATTTTGTAAATTTTTGTAACAAACAGTTTCATATACACCAAATCTTATAAGAAAAAATAATGCCTTCTCTTTTTAAAAAATATCTGAAAAAATTGCAAGAGGCACATGTACCTATAATGTATCAAACAAATTAATTTCACATGTTTAATATTATTTTTAAATTATAGGGTATTTTGTTGAATGTATGGGAAATTTTAAACAAACACAAATTTTTTAAAAAAAATGTTAAAATAAAATAACACCCATTTAATGCCATCCTTAGTATCAATTCATATGAAGAATTTAATAATTTATGTTCATAATGTTCAAAAATAAAAATAAAAGTTTTACATAAATAATAGCAATAATATCCAATACTTCATAATTCAACAAAAAAAATTCTGAAAAGAGGGGGAAAAAATACTGTAAAATACTTATTTAATTAAAATAATTTTTTTTGGAATTATAATAATAGTTCAATATTTTACAACATTTTGAATATTAAAACCACAAATTCATACTCGAGCTCTCTTAACACAAAGTGTGATCGATTTGATGTTCAAAGGAAGGAAAAGATGGGATAGCTCCATTTATATTTCTTTAAATAAAAGAGACCCATTAAAGCTTAGAATCATAACAGTAACAGGAATTGGGCTTTAGTTAGACTTGCCTTTTCCCATAGTACGCTAAACCAATTTCGCTAATTTTACCGATAACTTGTTCTGAAAAAAGCAAACAAAAACATTATATATTTATACATATATGCAATAAATTAGATATGGTGGTTAATCTTTCTCTTATATAGTCTGTTTTAGACTATGAGTAAGAGTTTCATTTTCATTAGTTGCTAATGATGTTTCATTCTACTTATGAAAATATATCAGCAAATTATTATGTTTGATAAAAATTACAGGTATATAAAAAAGTTTCCATATTTATAATAAATTTTCCTGAGTTTTTCTGACCTCCTGGAATTCTTTGATCATTCCCTTTCAGCTGGCCACCCTGTATAAGTTCGAATGAAATACATTAAGTTGGGTATTAACTAAGTAAGTGTCCAATTTTATATAAATATACATGTAAAATTTTATTAGGAAATCACTGAATATTTTTTAATGCAAGTTTTGTTTGAAAAACCTTATTAAAAGACTTTTGTAGCATATCTTAAATTATTTAATTACACTGCAGTTAGTAGTATAAGGAGAAAAAAAGGTTATACTGCTATTTCATTAACATTCCAACTCCTTGAAAAAGGTTAAGAACACAAGTAAGAACTTTTATTAAATATGTAAATAAAAGATTGTTTCTCTTTAGATATTTTCCTAAACATTTTCAATTTTTTCATTAATAACTTTCTCAACTAATTAGTTTCATTAGTAATAAAAAGTTTTTGGCTTGTCAAACAAGTAAGAGTATTAGCGTTATATTCAATTTCAGTAATTTCATTTTCTAATAGAAATTTCTTTTTCCATAAAGTGATCAAGAATCTATCTTTCTCAATATCATTAATAATCATTTCATTTGGAATTGGTTTCCCCAAATATAAGTAATCTTTTGAATGGGCTGGTACTGCTAACTTTCTCAATTCTTTAATAATGTTTACCAAGTGGATTTTCCCAGACTGCTTTATGTGGTCATAGACTATATGTTGTGGAACATCATACTGTTCATTTAAATTTCCTACTTCAGTATTTTAATTAATTAATGTCAAATCCTCTTTCAATAGATGCTTGTTCATGACAAAGAATTAAAATTTTCAAAACTCTCCACATTTGTTTTTACATTTATGATCTTGAAATAAAAAATTTAAAAAATCCTCATCTGACATGAAAATATCAAAATCCAGAAAGGTGATTTGACTAGAAAATCTGTAAAAAAAAAACCCATCTTCATACCATTTTTCATCTTTTCTGATAAATGTACAAAACAAAACATAAATCATTTTCACACTCACTTGCTCTCTGCCAAACAACATTTTTTACTGAATTCATTATGCATTGAAATATTTTTAAAACAAACTACTGATAATTCATACCTAAAAAGCATATAATGTTATCAGATATTAATTTGTGGAATGCAAGTCTTTCAATAATTTGTCCTTTCTTATGTCTGCACTCACTTTACCAATTACAGAACAAGATACATTGTTAGAAAAATCATACTAACATTAGCAATTTACTGAAGAAATAATTTTAACTGAGAACTTTACTTTCAAAACTTTAAAAAGCACAACTGTTGTTTCACTAACTTACATATATCATATACATAAAAAAGAGAAAGTGGGTCACCACCAATACATCTGAAGAACATGTGAAACTAGTTGAGAGTGTCTTAACATTGCTTCATGCCATACTTCCTAATGAAGGTTATCTCCCCTCCCTCAGCCATAAAAATTAAAGATCATAAACAAGACTGTGATGCCATGAATACATAGATTATTATTTTCAGAGGGCCAGTATAGACAGAAAAAAGAAGAAAAGGGAGAAAAACTCAAGCATGCTCCAAAACTTTTTGGCTAGCCAATTAAATCCAAAATTTACGCCAGAGTTACAATTTTAGAAACAAGATAACTTACAAAATTTCATTTATGTAAGTTTCTTTTTAATACAGTATTTACATGCATAAGAATATACTTACTGACAGATAGTCAACTCCTTAGTGGATTTGGTTCAACATTTTGATTTGATCAATATTTTAGATGCTAAAACTGTGTGCTACATTTTACCAATGTAGCACTTTGTGTTTTAAAGTTATCCTCTTTAATTATACTCAGACAAACAAATAAAAGACTATGAGAATGGATTTTGTTAAAAATTTGATTAAAACCTGCAAATTTAGTATTAAGAAATTCCTGCTCCAAGTGTTTTTCAAGTCATTGCGTTCACTGATAGGCATGATACCAAAAATGTGCTATTCGGAGATTTGAATCATGGAGATAGGGCAAAATTCTTATGTTTGAATTTTTGGTGATTCTTTCTCTTTGAATAGTTTGTACATAAAAAAAGTAAGAGTTTTATTAGCATTAATATATTTTTGGTATCTTTTTGCAAATGACCTACAAGTCACTTTTGAGCATCACAGACATTTTACTTACTTTTTCTTTTTGTAAGCCTTAAATCATTCAGTGTATTCACTTTTAGAAATTCATAATGAATCAAATGCACATTTTCCAGCATATTGGTAAAACGTTTTAAACTTTTGTATAAAAATTAATTGAAAGAAATATATGTAAATAATTCCCAAATGGAAAGTCACTAAATGATGTTGAAATAAAACTAACAAATAATCACATGCAGAAAAAAAAGGATGAGCTGAAGTTACTGTTAACCCCTAACTAGGGAAGTGCGGTCTGCGACACCTCTAGCGATGGATTTTCGGTCACCCCTATTCTATATTTAGCTCAATTGAATGGATTGACCCTGTAGCTTCCTGTTTTGTGACTTTCGATACACATGCACTTTTTCAACCGATTTCAGTGGATGCTTTTTAAAATAATTCAGTTATTTCTTTAAGCGTGGTCTCTAAGACCGCACCTCCCTGTTAGTGTCCCAGTGATAAACAAGGCTTAGCAGATAGTGCTGAAACTTGGGTCCACAAATATCATCCAATATACTGATCCTATTACGAAGCAGTGCTCCAAACACTTTTACATGAAGCAGAAAGTGATTTTAGTGATAAGGATAATTGTAAAGAAGAGTTTCTCGATGAAAGTTCGCATTCAACTGATTCTGATATGTATATTCAAACATAATTAATTTTTCTAGCGATAATGTATTTTGAAAACTATATAAAATATATTAATATACTAAAAGATATATATACAGAATTTATAGGTTGATTTTTTATACTAGTTCTTAATCAGTATGTTTAAAATGCCCTAGAAAACTGTGCTATGAAAGTCACACAAGCCGATAAAAAAAGGGCCAATTTTACCCATTGTCAATTATTTTATTTTTCATATAATTGTTGAATTTTAATTACATTGTCTTCTATATACCTTGATATACTGTAAAAATAAATATGATTTAAAAAGTAAAAAGTAGCATGTTTTTTTAAAGAATATTATGTATTGCAACATGTATGTTCTGATGCATTTACTTTTTTCAATGATAATATATTTTGAAACATTTTTAAAACATATCTAGATATCAAGAAAAATATCTGCAAAATATATTGGCAGTTTTTCATACTAATACATTCATTAGAAAATGTAATTTGAGTGTAAATGAAATGCGGTCTCGTAGGCCGCACCTCCCCAGTTAAGGGTTAAAAACATGACATGAATACATAAAATTATTTCTAAAAAGAAAGTATTTTTCTTTATGTAAAAGGAGACGAAAGAAGAATCAAGTAAATAAAAAGTATATATTTTCCCCATTCTATCAGTATGTCCTTTAAATTGGGATAAAACCTTTTTCACTGGCCTATGAATGAATTAAATCTGTTAAACAATGAAAGATTCAACATTGCAAAGAAAATACAGCCTATTATAGGGTAAATACAATGCGGTGAAATGATTTTTTTTTCCATCAGAAAAAAATTTATGCACTTCGATAAAAAAAATTAAGCACTTTTAAGGCCCTTATATAAAGACCATCACAAATAAGTAGTTTTTAAAGATTTCCAATGACACTACACATTCTGTTCAAAACAATCAGATTTCTTGCTTCATAAAATCCATTTGTTTTCTGCTTGGTTTTCCTTTCACTTCAGAAATTCTTTAATCTACACGAAGTACAAAGTCATACTCACATACTAAAATAGTAAATAATACATAACAAAAATGCAAAGATTTATTTTTGTATTAATCATTCTGAACTTTATTAGATATATTTAATTCAACATTACATATTTTTCAACAGTAAGTTTAATTTCAACATTTATAATTATTACTTTTTATTTGAATTTCAATAACAAGTGCTTTCAATGATATTTTTCCCAAAGTTATACAATCCATTCATCTAACTACTTTGAAAATGATTGTCATTATTTTGGTTCCATTGAAAATTGTTGCTTATGGATACGTTTATTGTACATACCCAAAACTGGAGTTCAAGTTCCAATCCAAATATACAGCATGTACTTCTTTTATTTTGCACACCAAACTGAAGAGAATATATCCAAAATTATCAAACAAATGCAAGCAATTATAACTCTCTATACCGAAAGGTCCAAAATCTTAAAAATAAAATAATGCATCGTCCACTCCAGAACGGTATCAGATCCGAATCCATAAAGTGAAAGCGTTGATCCGAAACCAAGTCTTATTTGATCGGTTGTCGTACCTATATCAATTCCTTCTCTGTGTTATAAACAGTAATTGAGTGGGTAGCGTTAACCGCAGGACGTATTTTTTCTCCCTCTAACCAACAGCGGACGCAACACGGTTCCAGTTAGTTGCTGTAGAGAGCGTTAGCGCTCAGCAGCCTATTGGGATCTGTCGCTAAAATAGGGATTATAGCGATTTGGACTAGCATTAAACACTAACTAAGGACGACACCAAAATTTTGCTCATAGAGAAAGACATAGGGATTTTCTGATGTTTAGGAAAAATGGAGTTTTTTTCAATCCACGTCATTTCTTCATCAGATTCCCCAGAAGTATTGCTAAAGCAGCAAGCATATTCAAAAATTATTTGAAATGTGTCCTTGGATTCTGAAATTTAGATTGATTTTAGAACGCTGTTATTGAAGAAAACATAATAACGCTCTTTTATATAACAGTTATGACATTTTATGAAAAGGAAGATGTTGGAAAAAATTATTGTCCAAATAAAGAATACATTAAAGACTTCTGACCTGTGTTAAAGAAATCATTGGTTTATTGGTTACCTAATCATTGGTTAGCTAATTGAGGTTGAACATTAATAGATCGATGGATATTCACCATTTTTTTGCTGAGAATACAAAAAGTGCATTCTGTGTACCTTCTTACTCGACAAATCAATGTTTGAAGATTCTTTTTTCGATTGGCAAATGTGTTCCAGCATACGGCCTTAGCAAATTTTTATGCAGCCCGCATGCTGTATTACCAACAAAAAAGTCTGGAACTTTTGAACTTTATGTGCCTGACAAGCATTCCTCATCGGAATGATTTTTTTGAACTACATTCTATTGATTTTCCCAGTTAAGTTTACCTAAAAATCGTTCAGTCAGCCTTTTCCATAGCTGCTAATACGGGGAAAAAAAAAGACAGTATTTACTGTCATCAATACCCATTAGCACAACTGAATGGTGATATTAATTATATAATTAATATAATACTGATTGTATATTAATTTATAATTGTATATTTATGTGTATAAAACATATCTAAGGTTCTATTCATATTTGCATTTTTTTATGGAATTGCATCAATAAACAGTTACCTTCAAAACTTTATAATAATAATGCATGAAAATAATTGTAAGTAAAACATTCATTTTTACTCAATGCAATTTAATACTCCACCTTATAAATTTCAAATGTTATTTTCTTATCTCAATGTTATTGCCAGCATTTCTTCAGGCTGAATGCAATTCCTCATTTTGGTATTTTTGTGCTCAATGATATCCTTCAAACGCCTATGTAATCCTTCATCGACATTCTGAAGTAATTGAAGAATATCTTGTTTCTAATCTTCAAATAACATGCAAAAAGTTCCAAACACCTTTCTTTTTTTAATCAATTGTATAAATCCAAATTAGTCAATTTTTTTTTCATTTCCACTTCATTCGATGACAGAATAATAATAAAGCTAGAATTTGCTCTCTGTTCATTTTAAATTAAACGTAAGAGATAAATAGCTTAAATAACACTGTTAAGGTAAATTTGTTTGTTAATGAAACTACCCCACACCAGGCTCTATGGCCAATACCAAAATTTTGTTCATAGGGAGAAACATAGGAATTTTCTAACGCTTGGGAAAGTGAAGTTTTTTCAGTCTACATGATTTATCTGTCAGATTCCTGAGCTGTATTGTTGAATGTTGCATATTCAGAAATGATTTGAAAAGTGTCTTTGGAATTCTGAAATGTAGATACCTTTGATTTTTAGGACAGTGTTATTGAACTGTCCTAATTATTGACAGATTATAGCAGCTAATTATAGACAGAATGTATTGATAGATTATAATGCTCTTTTCTATGAAAGTTATGACATTATTTATATGAAAAGTATAATGCTAGAAAAAATTATGGCTCAAGTAAAGATTTCTCGCCTGTGCCAACCAAATCATTGGCTTATTTTTTATTATTTAAATAAATACCTTAATTAATTCAAAAGTAGAGCAGTTTACGTACAAATGTATATCGGAATACCAAATGCAGTGCCGTGTTAGTTGTTTAGGTGGAGTTTTTGTGACAACATACAAGTATTTATACATATATTATCAATAAGTAGCTATTGAAAGTTTTTGTATTTATTCAGAAAAAAATATGATTTGATCAATATAATGTTATATATATTTTATCGCCAGTATGCATTTTTAAAGAATATTTTGAAACACATATAGTTGGGTAATTGGAGCTATTAAATACATAGATCTGAAAATGTAATTATGAAGAAATATGGATACATACGAGTCTAATACTTCGATCTCAGGAATGAAAAATAAATTTGTATATTAAAATACATATATCTCTGATGCATAATTCAAGTGAATTTTGTTAAATTCCATTGAAATGGCATTTAAATTTTTAAAGATATTTATATCATTATTTTGCAGAAAAACAATAAAATAATATTAAACAGTTTTGAATACATGCACATTTAGCCTTGATATCTGTATTATTGAAATATTTGATGTTTCATTGGACCTCCGAATAATTAAATTAGTGTTAAATGAGTGATTATTAAACTCATCCTTATGAAGCAGTTAATTGCGTATCCTGAAATAAGAATGTGTTTTAGTTCAAATCAAATTTGATGAACCATTTTACCTTTTCTTTTTAATTTTAAGTTTTGAATTCAGTTTTTTTTTTTTTTTTTCGAAATAAAAGTAAGTTACTTAAAATGAGAGCCCAATTCATGTCTCAATGAGAACAAAAGTTAACAATTACTATGTAATCTAAATTTGCATATGATTTAATTATTGGAAATGTTATATATATAATTACTTATTGAAAATGTTAAATGTACCTATATTAAAAAAATTCTGAAAATCTAACAATTTGAAATGATAACATTTATTATTCATGATCAAAAAGTTATTTCCATAGATACGAAATTGGTACTTAACTATATGTAATATATCAATGTGATTCTGTTCATATTTTAAAGAAGGTTAAAGTTGAAAGGTTAAAATTTTAGAAGTATCTCAAAAAGGTTTGATAATACATATATGAAATTATGTCCATGTTTGGAAATATTTATAGGTATGAACCATTATTTTTGTTTAAGACATGAAATATGTTTTTTGTCAGATCCAGAAAAAGGACATAATAGACAACATATTCCTTGAGATAGGAATGATGAAAATAAGATTCCACATGCAAGAAGGGAAACATTGATAATACTTTTGTCTTTTTTTAATGGCATTTTTAATATAGACTAACATTTCTATAGCAAGTAATACTTCTTCTCTCCCACATAAACTCAGACTATTTATTTTGTTCAAGGTAGCATTTGAGTTTAACATCTTGGCCTTAAAAAGATGAGAAGTTTATGAAAACAATTATTTTAAAATACAATGGAAGCAAAATTTCATTTTTGAAATTATTTTAAACAAATTGCTGAATCTATGGGTGGAGTATCCTTTTAATTAAATAATTGTTGGTTTGATGATAACTATAATTTGATGTCAGTTATGTATTTCATTGTTTTTTATTATGCACAAATTTAAGTTTTTGAATGTTGATTCCAAAGTAAAGTAAATTGTCAATGAAAATGGTAAGATAAAGCATATATGTATTTGTACATATATGCTGTAAGTAAGACATAAGTATATAATTTAAATACAGCAAATATTTTAACAAATTTAACCTTAAAGTTATAACTGGGATAGTTGCGAGAGAGTTAAGCCACAGAATTGTGTTTAAATGCTTTTTTACGCAAAATAAAATTTCCTATGAGTGAAGTCTACAATGGATTAAGAATCTCAGAATAATAACTGATATGCAGCAGAAGAGCTGCTTTCTAAAACGTGAACTGTATCATAATCCATAAAAAAAACCTATTTTAATTTCATAGCTTTATTTCGGAAGCTACAATTCGGTGCTCCGCAACTTTCATTAAAGTTTACAAAGATTCGAATCATAACAAATTGCATAGTATATTTTGGTGACCGCAGCACCCCTTCAGCATCATTAATCAAGGGATTCAACACACTTTCCAGAATTGAAATTAAAATGATTTCAATAAAATTCCTAGGAAGATTAAATTTTAAAAACACAAACTAAGATATTTAAAATATAACACCATTAAATAACAAAATTTTCAAATTACATATAACTAAACAAATTATTTCAAAGTAACACATAGCAATAATTCCTACAATTTATAAATGTTTCATCAAATCCTAAATATACTTCAACAACTCGACCTAAAAGTCATTTGCAACGTGGCAGAAGATGACTAATAATGTGCCAGCAGAAATGTTTTTTTAACCATTAAATTAGTTCTTTGTTGTAGGATTGCTAATAATCGTTAGTTCATTTTTTCCAAAAAATTTGGATTACTTTTGCTTTTTTTTTGCCAATGATTTAAACGATTCTCATTTACACCTATTGTAGAAAACTGACTGGTTACGAGATTATTTTTAAACTTTGTTGTATCTTTCTTGTATCTGGCAACTTCTTTCTATGAGAACTTCTGTTTTCAATTTTTATGTTTTGATATAATGTTTTGTGTGCGTCGTAGTTTTAAATGTTCGTGAATGTAATTAGATGTAGTTAAAGTAGACTAAAAGCTTTAGTAAGTCTTTGAAGAGCATTGAGTTTTATATACTACATCACATGAGTATTGAGAATTAGAAATATTGATCCATAATAGAGTTTTTGGAGATCGATATCCGACATCTGGCGTCCGCGACAGGACATCTGCTACGATCCGTGTAAGTCATAACTTTTGAGCTTGTTATATTTTCCTAATGGAGAAATTAAAAAATTCTCAAAAATAGTATCGGAAACTCTGCTATTGCTCATAGTGATTTTTTGAACTATGAAAATGAGTTGAGTATCGAAGAAAAAATTTTGAAATTAAAAATTGTAAAAGAAAAAGCGAAGCTAATGGTAGCATGTGAGTACGAATTTCGAGAACTATTGTTTGCTTCCGAAGAGACTGAGGAAAATATCAATAATGAAATCTACATTTCAGAGAGTTATTTTGATAAGTGGCGAGTTTTAGAAAATAAGTACATGATCTTTTGGATGAGAAAAAAGAACATTCTTTGACTTCTACTGTTTCCGGAGCGGTGAGTACTACACCAAACAATTTATTGCCTTATCCTAAAATCAATTTACCTATTTTTGATGGAAATATAAAGAACTGGTTGTGTTTTTGGGGACAATTTCAAAAAATTGATAACGATTCTAACCTTGATAATCATGATAAATATGCTTATTTAGCACAAGTTATGGAGAAAGGTTCACCCGCTGACGAGTTGATTAAAAGTTTTCCCCCTGGCGGTGAAAATTATGAAAAAGCGGTTAAACAGTTAAAGCTACGCTATGGCAGAGAAAAGTTTCTCGTCGAGGTTTATGTGAGAGATATGTTGTCTATTGTTTATTAAAACAAAAGTTGCAAAAAAATCCCATACGTAAAATTGTATGATCAGTTAGAAACGAAACTAAGAGCTTTAGAGACTATGGGAGTGACCAAGGATAAATATGCAGCAATTTTGTTCCTTCTAGTTGAGTCTTCTCTCCCTGAAGAGACTTTAAAGGCATGGGAGCGATTCCGAACTACACATAGACGAGTGAGTGAGGAGGTGACGTATAGTTGAACAACCGAGGAAAAAGATACCTTTTCAAATTAGAAAATGCCAAGTAATGATCTAGATTGGCTTTTAGACTTTCTCCAGGAAGAAGTGGAAAGAGAAGAAAGAATTTTGTTAGCTTCTCAAAGTTTTGATCAATCTAAAAAATCCAGCTTTTCCAACAGTCGAGAGTCTATCGAGAAGAAGTTTCAAACCAGAGTATCATCAGCAACTTATTTTTGGCATGTAATATCAATAAGAAGAAGCTCTGCATTTTTTATACTGAGGAACATAATTCATGGAACTGTAAAAAAGCTTCTAAACTAACTTTGCATGAAAAACAAAGTGCTGTAGAGAAGGCCCGTTGTTGTTTCTTGTGTTTGAGAGAGGGATATGGAGTGAAGACGTGCCGTTCCAAGTTCAATTGCCAATTATGTGGGAAGAAACACCATTTATTTTTGTGTAGAACATTGTCACCAGAACCCAATTCTGCCTTTGTCCATACAGATATTAAAGCTCGAGAATCAGTGATACAACACGACGAAGCTCTGGCCAACTTGTCTAAATCTTCCAATGTTTTCCTACAAACTTTACCCATTCTTGTGAGAGGAGAAACTACTAAACGTAAAGTTCGAGCCATCATTCATTCTGGATTTCAGCGGTCGTATATTCTGAAAGCAACAGCTGAAGAAATGAATTACAAGACCAAAAGGAGAGAGTATTTACAATACTCACTGTACGGTGGTTCCAATACCTCAACCTGCCAACATGTTGTATATATGATATATTTGTCAAGCGTTTCAGAGGCGTATAACTGTCATTTTGAAGTACTCGGACAGGAAGTGATCTGTGATTCAATATTATCTAGAAAACAAGGGACACATTTTAAAGAACTTAGAGACTACAACATTCATTTGGCAGGAGATTTGGATGGTCCAATTGAAATTCTCATATGAGCTGATGTTGCAGGAAAGCTGATTACCGGAAACCATCTCCAACTAAAAAATGGAATCACTGCAATTGAAACAAAGTTAGGCTGGACGGTTATTGGACGAGCCAATAGTGAGACTACAAGTTTATTAATCATTTCAATGCTCACGACAAGTGCTTGCATAACAGATTTATGGGCTCTTCACTCTCTTGGTATCACAGACCCATCTGAAAAAAAGACGGCGGTTGAATTACAAGAAACAGCCAGGCAGCATTTCTTAGGCACAGTTAAAATAGAGAACGATAAGTATGTTGTGAGTTTACCTTGGATTGAGATCATCTTTCACTTCCTGACAATTTTGAACTTTCTGAGAAGAGATTACACAAAGTTGTGAAGAGATTTAAAACCGAAGGATGGAGCCTATGGAGCAGTGTTTTAAGAATGGTTAGAAGAAAATATCATAGAAGAAGTGACTAAAGACGAGATTAATCTCCATGCACATTATTTACAACACCGTTCTGTTTTGAAAGAGAATAGTACAACCACAATCAGGCCTGTATTTGATGCTTCTGCCAGACAGAAAGGTGTCCTTAGTCTCAATGACTGTTTAGAAACTGGAGTTAATTTGATTGAATTGATACCAAATATCTTATATCGTTTTCGGTTGGAAAAAAATTGGAGTTATTGCTGATATTCGAGGGGCAACTTGTCCTGTTGCATTCTTTCCAAAACTGCTGCTACAGAAAACTTGAGAGCGAAAATTGAATTGGACGGAAGAAGGGGACTCTGATACTAGAGAAGAGTTTCTGAAGTGGATGAGAGACATATTTCATCTCGGAAAGGTGCAAATTTCTCAATACTTAAAAACTGGTGATGCGGATGAGAAATGTTCCTTGCATTTTTTCAGTGATGCGAGCATGTATGCTTATGCAGCAGTAGCTTTTCTTCGAGTTGAGACGAGTGAGTATGTCAAAGTTCAGTTGTTAAGTGCTAAAGCCAGAGTTTCCACAACGGGAAAGAAGAAGGCCACTATTGCAAGACTAGAGTTGTTGGCGGTTACAATCACTGCTCGCCTTGCCTCATCTATCACAAGAGAGATCCCGCATGAAGAAATCCATTTGTGGTCTGACTCAACGACAGTGATAACTTGGATACAAAGAGAAGATGCTTGGACTACCTTCGTACAAAACCGTGTTGCTGAAATCAGAACTTTGACTTCCAAAGAAAATTGGAGACATGTTCCTGGTTTATTTAACCCTGCTGAATTTCCAAGTAGAGGTTGTTCTGCCAAGAAACTAGAGCAGTCCAAATGGTGGGAGGGCCCTGACTGGCTTCATTTACCTGCTGATCAGTGGCCATTCTCAGATGTAATAGTCAATGAAGATGAGGTGCTGAAGGAACGAAAGAAAACTCTTGTGTCCCGACTGCTTGTTTGAGTGCTCACGCCATCGAAAACGTGAATGTGGAAGAACCTGATTGGTGCTATCGTTACTTTTCGCAATATGAGAAAAATGTACGTATGATCGGCTGGATATTGAGATTTTTTAGAAACTGTAAAAAACCAAAAGAGCTGAGAAAATGTGATATTCTGCATGCAGAGGACTTTGAAGAAGAGTAGAAAATAGTAATAAAGATCATTCAAAGTGAAGCATTCTTTAACGAGAAGGACGACAAATTGAAAACTTTAAGAGTTTAAAAAGATGAGGTAGGCATCATGAGATTGAGATGAAAACTGAGTATTGCGAAGACAGTCATTCTACAGCCAAGACCTGTAGTTCTTCATTCTCAACACCATGTTGTGAAACTTTTAATAGTTTCTTTTCACAAAAGACACGGCCATGTGTGGACTCAAAGGCTACTTAACCTGCTGAGAGAACATTTTTGGATCTTAAATGGCCGAAAACATGTGCTAAAGAGGGTGTTAGGTCATGCCTTTTTGTCATATGAGGAAATGATCACTGTGACTGTGAATCGATAATCAATTCAAGACCTCTCATCTATATTTCAAAAAGAGATTCAGATTTTGTTCCACTGTCACCATCATTATTTCTACAAGACATTAGAGAAGTTGGCGTGCCCGACTGTGATGCAGCAGATCACAAAAGCCTAAATAAAAGGATCAAATATCGTCTTGCTTTGCAAAAGGACCTTAGGAAAAGATTCAGGTCTGAGTACTTAGATTCGTTGATTCAAAGACCAAAACGGCAAAATAGGTCGACTATTTCTGTTGGCGATGTTGTTCTTGTAGGAAACGATAATCAGAAGCGTATCAACTGGCCCCTTGGACGTGTGACAGAAATCATCCCAGGAAAAGAGGGAATTACCAGACTCGTGAGACTTAAAACAGTCCGTGGAGAAATACTAAGACCGATTCAACGACTGTTTCCGTTGGAGATAACTTATGATGTGGCTAAGGATGTCAGAGCTAAATAGGGATGACGAATATTTTACGAGCGGTTATTACGCAACCAATATCATAAAGTCACAAATACCAGTGATCAATACTTTTCAAAGAGGGGTGTGAATCAAATCTTTGATACAATCTTACTGGTGATATTTCGATTACAGGTTTTGGATCACGATAGGAAGTAACAATCAATACGATCTGTCAAATGGAAGCTCCCGCACAAAACAGAAAAGGAGAAATCTGTGAATGAGTTGAAAAGTGAACGGACCGATTATTCGTGGAATTATCGTATCATTGAATTGCATATCACCGAAATTTATCAGAGCGGTGACTTCACTGGAATGTGAAGTCGCCGCTCCACTTCATGAGAGTGACCTTGAGTTTCCTATATTCCCATTTGCTGATGCACTATTCCATACAAATCATTTTTAATTGCTTGTGACATGACTTTGCATTAGTCTGTTTACTACAGGCGCCATCTATTTGTATAATATAAAACTAAAGTAAACATTTTAAAGAAATGACATATATATATATATTTAATTCAAATTTTTCAGAAAATGGTTTACTCCAATAAAGAAATTAAATAAATAGTTTTGGAAAAAAATCAAATTTAAGAAGTAAGCTGAAATAGATAAATTAATTCAATCACACGTTACTTAAATTAGTAAATTAAGTATTAATAACACTTAATAAATTTTATATTTAATACTAAGTAATAATTTTTAATTAATAATATGATTGAAATAACAGATATTTGGAACAAATATTTAAAAATAACAATAGCAAAGTTATTGGTTATTCAAAAATTCGTGGATTATGCATCTCTAGTATAATTTTAGATTTTCCATCGATCGTTTCAAAGAAAATACGCCAATCAGCGCGCAGGTTTCTCAAGATTAATTGGTCTAAGATAATGAAAGTGTTAAGTTTTTCTAAATTTTTAGCATTCAAAACTTCATAAATAAGTCTTGGTTGATCGTGGAAAATAGAAACATTTATTCATTTATTTAAAATTTGGTGTGTCCAGAATATTTCTCAGAATATGATACCTTACTGCATTAAATTTAGACTTCATAATTTTTGGAATATATTTATAGGCCGGAACCAAATATTATTATTGATCTCATTTCAATCCTTTTGAAAGTAAAACTAAAAACTGAATTTTATGCTGAATCTGAGAAATTTTTGTTGAATTATTCTTTGAGATATTACATAAATTAGGAAAAATATTTTGTAGTTCACATAAGACTTAAATACCGAGCGATTCTGTTTGCAATACTCATATTCAATAATAATAATAATAAATAAATAACAATAAAGATAATAAATTAAATAAAACGCTTGGTTTTATTAAAAAATATCTTTATATTAATTGCAATTTCATCATTTCCACTTTAAATTAAAGTTGAAGTTTTACCGGAAATGACAACAAATTAGCAAAATATACATAGAAAATAGAACGAAACGACCTAAACAACAGTATAAGTTTAGTATGACTATCAAAATTTGAAGATTAAAAATGCTTTGTTTGAGAATCTATTAAGAGACCAGTTACATAAAATATTTATTTGAAAATTCTAGCGAGCGGTAATACTGGCGAATCGGCTGGTCACCAAAGGCGGCTAGTAAAAGATAAATATACGCGCATAAAAACAAAACATCACATAATACGATAAATATAATTTAGGATAATGGTTTCAAGTGGTAAAGAGAAATTGATGTAAACAGATGCAATAATATATGAAATACGTAAAATTACAGTTACAATATATATATATACACGACAATTTATATTTCAGTAATTAATCTCGTTGGAAAATGGACATGACGTCCACTACGAGTGGTTGTTGGTTTTGTTGGTAATTGTTCATTTTTAGAAGAAAGTTCACCTTGAGTTTTATGAATAAATGCAGGTATAGAAGGTAACGAGTCATTAGATCCTATCAATAGATATGCAGGTTTGACACGGTCTATGGAAACTGTGACATTTTTCTTATTAATTTTTAATACAAAAGTTTTATCTTCCCTGCTGATTACAGGGCGTGGACCAGTGTAAGGAGGTGAAATATGAGGTTTAATACTGTCCACTCTCAAAAATACATGAGAGCAAGTACTTAAGGATGGATGAATATAAATAGGCTTAACTGAGCGTCTAGACGTAGAGATAGGATTTATAGATTGCATTAGTGCTTTGAATTTTTGATACATAAGTATCTGTTGGTATTGATAGATCTACTTTTGAGGTTAAAATGTGAGAAGGCAATCTGAGGATTGTACCAATTCAGCACATGTGGCATTTATGTCCGGTTTAATTGCAGATCGAATTCCGAGTAAAACTATGGGAATAGTTTCAGTCCAGTTTGTTTGATAATGGGCTATAATAGAACTCTTAAGATCCCTGTGGAAACGCTCTACAAGTCCATTGGATTGGGGGTGGTAGGACGTTGTGCGGTTTCGATTTGTACCCAAAATATTATTTAAATGTCGAAATAGATGTGAATCAAAATTTTTACCTTGATCTGTAGTTATAGTTACTGGACAACCGAAACGAGATATCCAATTATGAATTAGGGCTTTACATGTTGTTTCAGCAGTTATATCTGAAGTAGGAATAGCTTCCGGCCATCTGGTAAATCGGTCAACTATTGTCATACAATATTTATAACCATCAGATAGTGTGAGTGGTCCTATGAAATAGATATTTATATGTCCAAATCGAGCATCTGGCAAAGCGAAAGTGCCTATAGGAGATTTTGTATGTCTTTGAATTTTAGAACGTTGGCAATTATGACAAGATTGAACAGAATTTTTAATAAATGAATTCAGGTTTGGCCAAAAATAACGTTTAGTAATCAGCTGTCTTGTTACCAGGATGAGAAAGATTGTGAATATTTTCAAAAACTATTGAACAAAAAGAATTTGGAATGTACGGACGAGGTGAATTATAGTAGATAAGTCACAATATAAGGTTACATCCTCTAAGGGAAAATATTGCTTTTCTATTTTACAATTTGAAGACTTCAGATATTCTTTCAGTTCAGAATCATTTAACTGTGCAAGTGAGATGTCATGAAAATTTAAATTCTTTTTTGAAATTGAATCGATTTCAATGCGAGACAATGCATCTGCAACAATGTTCTCTGTACCCTTGACATAACGAATATCGGTAGAAAATTGGGATATGAAGTCTAAATGTCTAAGTTGACGAGGTGAGCATTTATCCGGCTTTTGCTTAAAGTCTTCAGTAAGGGGTCTTTGATCAGTATAGATTGAAAATTCCCTACCTTCAAGCATGTGTCGAAATTTTTTTATGGAAGCATAAATAGCAAGAAGTTCTCTGTCGTATGTTGACCAATTAGTTTGACTTTTAGAAAGTTTTATTGAGAAAAATGCAATGGGTCCCCAAATTCCATTTGAAAGTTGATTTAAAGAGCTTCCAATAGCAAATAAGGATGCATCAGTCCACAGACTTAAATGAGCTCCAGGAATCGGATGTTTGAGTAGGGTAGCTTCGGCAAGAGATTTCATAGCATTAGAAAATGCCTTGTCAGCTTCCTCAGACCATTGCAGAGTAGTTTCAGATTTTTTTTGATGGCTGTGGTGATTTCTTTTTGTTAGTATGACATTCAAGAAATTTAACCAAAGGTGATAATATGTGAGCTGCCTTGGGAAGAAATCTGCGGTAAAAATTAAACATACCCAAAAATCTACGAAGTTGAGTAAGGGTAGTGGGAATTCTTGAATTGCACTAACTCGATCAGGAATTGGAGAAATACCTTCTTCTAAAAAATTTAGGGTAGGAACACCAAATGTACACTTAGATTTAATTGTAAGTCCATAATAGTCTAATTTTGAAAAGAGAAATCTGAGATGTTGTCTATGCTCTTCGATTGATTTTGAAGCAATTAATAAATCATCAATAAAAGAACACACACCATCTAAATCTATAGTAACTTCATCAATAAATCTCTGAAAGGTACTTGATGCATTGCACAAACCGAACTGCATCCGAGTGCTCTCGAAGAGTCCGAACGGAGTACAAATAGCTGTTTTATGAACATCCTAGGGAGCAATCGGACTTTGATGAAAAGCTTTTACTAAATCAATATGAGAAAAAATTGTGGTTCCATGAAGTTCGCTAGTAAAATCCAAAACACTGGGAATAGGATACTTGTCCTTTTTGGTCTGAGCATTAAGAGCTCTAAAATCACCAACAGCACGCCAATCGTCACTTCATTTTTTCGAAACCATATGTAGAGGAGCGGCATATGGCCTAAATCCAACATATGCTGAAATTCCATTTTAGCGATTTTTAAGCGATCGGGTGCTAGCCTACGAGGTTTTGCATAAACAGGAGAACCAAAAGTTTCAATATGATGCATAACAGAATGTTTTACAGTTTGGTTTGCATATGGAGCTTTAACAATATTAGGAAAATCATTCAATAACTTTGAAAAATCATCATTGCAAAATACAGTTTTTACAGAAAGAACATCAGTATTATTAAGAATAGCATGAGCATTTATATGTGTACACATATCATTTAAACGACGATTTCTTAAATCAGGTTGCAAGTTAAAATGATGTAGAAAATCTGCACCAATAATTGCAGTTTTAATATCACAAACATAAAAAGGATAAACAAATTGTTTTCTTAAACCTAAATAAAAAGATAATAACTTTTGTTTATAAACATTTATGATAGAACCATTTGCTGCCGGGTCACCATTGTGGTGATGTTCATGTAGAGTGTTGTATAAAGTACTTCATCGCTATTAGAAAAATAAACTCTTTATTTCAGTAACAACTATCGGAACATTACTGCTTAGTAGAGATGCATAATCCACGATTTTTTTAATAATAAATAATTTTGCTATTGTTATTTTTAAATATTTGTTCCAAATATCTGTTATTTCAATCATATTATTAATTAAAAATTATTACTTAATATTAAATATAAAATTTATTAATTGTAATTAATACTTAATTTACTAATTTAAGTAACGTGTGATTGAATTAATTTATCTATTTCAGCTTACTTCTTAAATTTGATTTTTTTTAAACTATTTATTTAATTTCTTTATTGGAGTAAACCATTTTCCGAAAAATTTGAATTAAATATATGTCATTTCTTTAAATTGTTTAATTTAGTTCTATATTCTACCATTAGATGGCGCCAGCAGTAAACGGAGTATCTGCAAAGTCAAGTCACAGCAATTAAAAATGATTTGCATGGAATAGTGCATCAAATGCGAATATCGGAAGTGGAGCGGCGACTTCACACTTTCCAGTGAAGTCACCGCTCCGATAAATTTCAGTGATATGCAATTCAATGATACGATAATTCCAAGAATAACCGGTCCGTTCACTTTTCAAGCCATTCACAGATTTCTCATTTTCTGTTTCGTTCGAGAGCTTCTATTGGACAGATTGTATCGATTGTTACTGTCCAGTGAAGTCACCGCTCCGGTAAATTTCAGTGATATAGTATCGATTGTTACTTTCTATCGTGATCCAAAACCTGTAATCGAAATATCACCAGTAAGATCGTATCAAGGATTTGAATCACACCCCGTCTTTGAAAAGTATTGATCACTGGTATTTGTGACTTTTTGATATTGGTTAGATAATAACCGCTCGTAAAATATTCGTCATCCCTAAATTATACTTTTTTTATTGAATAGTGATATTCAAATTTTCATAAATCAGTCAGTTTAAGTGATTGATATAGTTGATTGGAAATTAACTCTTTTTATTTAAAATATTAGTGTTTCAAGAACATTTTTTATTCGTGATTTCCACAGCAGAAGCTTTATGCAAAATCAAAAATTCGTTATTTATTAGAGCATTTATTGAATCAAGTTACATAAAATATAATCATTTCCCATTTAGACCCTTTTAGCAGATCTGTGTCTTACTAAAGGTTTACAAATTAACTGTGTGGTCCTGATTTGAATGCATATCCTGTTCATATTAAACAAAACTTGCCTTAAAATAAAACTAATTTATTGGATTAATAATATATAGAGTGTAAAAGATCATAAAATAATTTTTCTTGAATTTATTTTTTACAAAAATTAATATTTCATATTTGTTTCATTTCCTACAGACACGTGCCGAAAATTATATTTTTGCAGATTTCATTTCCAAAAAGATTTAATTTATCTTTAATTGGAGTTTTAATCAATGTGATGGCAACACTGAAAAAAGCCAATTTTTTCCCATGAATCCGAAACGAGCTCGTGCAGCTTAAGTTTTTATTTTTATTTTGTATGAAAAAAATAGTTAAAATATTTATTTAAAAATTCATTAAAAATAAAAATTTAATTTTTAAGTTAAAACATTGGTATCATTTAAAAGATAAATTTTTGATCTTTAACTGCATGTAAAAATCTTTTTTGTGCGGTAATATATTCGGAAGTTATAGCAAAAACACGCCAAAATTTCGCTTAATTTTTAAATAAATCAAATCCTAATTAAAAATTCGAAAAAATAACCCCCAGGTGCACATTCCCGGCCTCCAAGGTATACACGTGCCAAATTTGGTAGCTGCAGGTTGAATGGTCTGGCCTGTAGAGCGCCAACACACACACATATTGAGCTTTATAATAAGTATAGATTATCACATTATCGTTCTCCTTGTTCACTAGGGGGTTACTCATGTAGTCATCATAGCGCCATCTTTCATTCGTATTATTCTAAAGCGCTACCTATCCATTTTCCCTAATACAATCTATGTTAATACTGCGCCCGGGGAATCCCCGTTCTATTTATACGTGCGCTAAGCAGTGATGTTCCGATAGTTGTTAGAAGTGAAATAAAGAATTTATTTTTCTAATAGCGATGAAGTGCTTTATACAACACTCTACATGAACATCACCACAATATAATACTTTTGATGAGAATTTTCAGAAGTGTACAAATATACATTTATCGTACAAGTTTGTGAATTCTGTTGCCAAGTAATTTTTAAAAATTCGGGGGAAGGGGGGATGTGAACAACTGATTCATTTTTAAACTATCACATATCTTATACCTCAAAACAAGAGCCTAAGCCACAGTAAATATGTTAACGACCCAGTTCTCATAACAGTATTTAATAAAATTTTAAATTAAAGGATTTTAAAAATGTTAAAAAAATCTTGATGAAACTCCTGAATAGATCAATTTCAGGAGAAAGTATGCAATATCAAAAATATACCAAAAAATAAAAAAAAAAGCATTTTAAGTTTGAGAATTGCATCCGAAACAAGTTTGAGGATTTAAAATTTTTGGAAGTACAATTTTATTTATTTCTCTCAATTTTCTCCATAGATATGGAATTAGTACCTAACTATATGCAATATATCAAAGATTTGATGTTGTTTAGGTTTTAAGATAAAATTCATCACTAAAAATTGAGATGTAAAACCTTTTCCCTGTTTTGAAGTACTTATAGATATGAACAATTATTTTTACTTCTGACATGAAATTTCTCAATCGGATCCAAAATTATTGATATTCACTTTGCATCATTTTGAAATCAATCGCTGTAGGCAACATGTTTCTTGAAATATGAATGAAGGTAGCAGAAACAAGATGCCACTTGCAAGGAAGAATTGATCATCAGTTTTTTTTTT
>JAPMOR010008427.1:188218-198485 GCA_026543865.1 Argiope aurantia | reverse complement strand
ATTCTAATTCAACGAAGCTGTATTTATATCAAAAATTGAAAGGAGCAGCTGATATTTGTTAAATATGTAAGCAAAGTACCCCAACTGCAGTAATGAAAAGAAATAGTAGAGAACAGGTGCTAATTTATCGAATGTCCACAGCTCAGCGATGCAGCTCAGGAATCTGACAGATAAATCATGTAGACTGAAAAAACTTCATTTTCCCAAGCGTTAGAAAATTCCTATGTTTCTCCCTATGAACAAAATTTTGGTACTGGTCCTAGAGCCTGGTGTGGGGTAGTTTCATCAACAAACAAATTTACCTTAACAGTGTTATTTAAGCTATTTATCTATTAAGTTTAATTTAAAATGAACAGAGAGCAAATTCTAGCTTTATTATTATTCTGTCATCGAATGAAGTGGAAATGAAAAAAAAAAAAAAAAAGGCTAATTTGGATTTATACAATTGATAAAAAAAAAGAAAGGTGTTTGGAACTTTTTGCTTGTTATTTGAAGATTAGAAGCAAGATATTCTTCAATTACTTCAGAATGTCGATGGAGGATTACATAGGCGTTTGAAGGATATCATTCAGCACAAAAATACCAAAATGTGGAATTGCATTCAGCCTGAAGAAATACTGGCAATAACATTGAGATATGAAAATAACATTTGAAATCTATAAGGTGGAGTATTAAATTGCATTGAGTAAAAATGAATGTTTTACTTACAATTATTTTCATGCATTATTATTATAAAGTTTTGAAGGTAACTGTTTATTGATGCAATTCCATAAAAAAATGCAAATATGAATAGAACCTTAGATATGTTTTATACACATAAATATACAATTATAAATTAATATACAATCAGTATTATACTAATTATATAATTAATATCACCATTCAGTTGTGCTAATGGGTATTGATGACAGTAAATACTGTCTTTTTTTTCCCCCGTATTAGCAGCTATGGAAAAGGCTGACTGAACGATTTTTAGGTAAACTTAACTGGGAAAATCAATAGAATGTAGTTCAAAAAAATCATTCCGATGAGGAATGCTTGTCAGGCACATAAAGTTCAAAAGTTCCAGACTTTTTTGTTGGTAATACAGCATGCGGGCTGCATAAAAATTTGCTAAGGCCGTATGCTGGAACACATTTGCCAATCGAAAAAAGAATCTTCAAACATTGATTTGTCGAGTAAGAAGGTACACAGAATGCACTTTTTGTATTCTCAGCAAAAAATGGTGAATATCCATCGATCTATTAATGTTCAACCTCAATTAGCTAATGATATTGTTAAAGCCTGTATTATTCTTTGTAATTATGCTAGGGAGCGAGATGGATGCACGATTGAGGATACATTGCAAATTATAGGATTGAAAATATTCAAGGAAAGAATGTTACAAGAGGAGGTCTCAAAGCAAACAACGTGAGAAACATTCTATGCAGACATTTTGTTTCAAATACAGACATGGTTTCCTGGCATATGCTTAAAATATAAAAACATGCTCATCGCTATGATATCAATGACAGATAACTATAAAACATGCTACTTTCTTATTTGAAAAAAGTATCCCAAGAAAAAACGTTTTTCTTTCTATGATTCTTACTTACTTGTCAAATATTTTTGTTTTATTAGAATTAAGTTAAAAACATAATGAAACCTTCTGTGAGAAAAAAAAGGTAATACTACTACTTATTTTCCGATAATGTTTATATTTTTAGAAAAAAAAACCCGTTTGCTAATAACAGCCAACGCAGAAATAAAAAGTATCGATAATTAAATTCAGAAACAATATTGCAATGTAAATAAAAATTCTATGGGACTAGAGAATGTTACTATTGTCATTCTAGACTCTTAAAATTAGATTTTTTTTACGAATCCCTCTTTTTTCTAGTAAGTTTATATGAAAAAAATATGGATTTACCGAAATAATTTCTCACTTTTTCTTCCAATAAATCAGTCGTTACAAATTTCATGTCAACCACTGCGTTTCTGTCTTTAAAAACCCATAAAACAGGTCTTTCTTAGAATTAAAATTTCATTATCAGTATTTAACTCACTTATGGTCGTAGTAGATAAAAACCTATTAATGCTAAAAATAAAAAAAAAATTGTGTTTTCACGCAGGAAGCTAAAACTCACTATGGAGAATCAACTCTAGACGTTAAAAAAACGTACTGTGTATAAGTTAGCATTTGATTACATGCGCCAGTATAATACTTGGACAGCGACGGTAATGCGCACAGCGTCCGCCAACGGCAAATTAACCGCCGCATATGTAATCAACCTACACTCCTATGAGCAAACCCTTTTCGTTTCAAATCCAGCCTCTGTTTCAGAGGCTTTGATGAAAATATTTGTTACCAGATTTTTTGGAATGCACCGAAAGTTCAGGGATTCCTTATATTTAAATAAACCCATCCTTTTTATAAATAGTGGTGTTTGATCTGAAAGATTTTTTTTTCTTTCCATGGTAAATCAAAAGAAATTTTAACTTGTGTATTTCGACTTCAACTAAAAGCCACATATAAATGTAATTCAAAAATTTTAATTACATTTTGTATTTTTAAAAGCAATTAATTCTTCTGATTGGGAAAAAGTCACATTTTGCCGCAGTTAGCCCATATACTAATGCGGTGTATAGTTGACATTTACTAGAGCTGAGAGGGCGCTAACAGCGACTCTATCTGCAATAGTTAATACGAGTTGCTTTTATTCAGTTAAAATAAGCTTACAAATTTAAAACACATCAATGTTTTTATTAGTTTTCCTTTGGCAATTATAAAGGAGATTAATTCTCACCATTCTATTTTATTTTTAATCTTTTTGAATTGATAGACTTCTGAAACATTTCATATTATTTTTCCACTACTATCAATCTCAAGACGAGTTAAAATGTTAAGGCGCTATGGTCATTCGCATAACTAATGCATTTGTTTTAAAATTAGAAAAAAATTATAAGAACATAACATTATTTTATAAGATCATTTTAAGATTCGAGAAATCAAATGATAGAGCTAGCATGTTTCTGGAAAACTGTTTTTCTATAAATGATCACTTAAAGAATTGGTTAAGTGTATGTGACATTATTTCTATTTTTGTGATGCTAATTTCAATCCGTCTTTCAGAATTAAAAATCTTCCAAGTGATTCTACTATAAGCATGTCCAACATTACAATTTCAAATTATGTTAAAATAACAAAATGCTATAATTTCAAGTTCCAATATGAATGTCGGTTAATATTTTATCACAGAATTGCAAAACCAAAGGTAATGCAGAATAATGCAATGGGCTTAGAGGCGCTCTTGTCGTCTCCGACCATTTCCTTCTCGCTGGATAGGCGCTGCAGCGCCTCTCGGTCTAGAAAGTTAATTCTAAATAATTTCCTGAAGAAATGTAGCGATTAATGCATCACCTCCGGAAGCATTTCCTATCAAAATAACAAAGAATACTAAAGCTTGACAATAACTTTACATGGTTTTGAATTCTTGATTAAGTTCGGTCAGAAAAATGGATTGAATCTTATGCATTCGCATCGTATTAGACGCAGTTTAAGGTCGATAAATTTTAGGTATCATTTAATAGAAAATAAAAGTAATTTAATATTTAACATTTTTTTAATAAATAAATGTTCCTGGTATAACCATAAAAATCAATTACAATATTAATTCTTTTAAACTAGAAATTTTTCTATAAAGCAATATATTTTATTAATGACTTCTATCTGCAAACAAATATACCACTACAGGAATACGAATAAAAGGTATCATTTTCTTCATCCAAGCTCATTTTAGAAATGTTTTCTTTATTTTTTACTTTACTTTGGAATTATCCTCATTATTGCAATTTTCTTTATCCCCCCCTTTTATTTAAATAACAATCTTTTAAAACTCTAAAACTTCTATGCATTACATTGTTATGTTATACTATGTTTGTACTGTTATCTTTCAACAGCACTATTAGGGAGCGGAGATAATAGGCTAATCGCCCAGGCTCTATATTTAAATACTACTATTCTGAAATGTTTTCAGATTATTTACTAATCCAGTAAAGCGTGCGCCCTCTCCGTGCAAGTGATAAAAAAGGAATCCTAGTCGATGCAGTTAGTTTGTAGAGTATTACATTTTATTACTATCGCGTCAATCACAACATTCATCCCTATGTTTTGAGCGAATCCATCGCAAACCTTATTTTCACAGGTAGGAACGTTTCAGAGCGAGGGACACTTGGGATAAGTGTTGTCATTTATATGTTGAGTTGTATCACAACGCTTTTCCCGGTGGGATGGAAATGAATGCTTTTTTCTTTTCTTTTTTCCAGACGATGTATTAACATATTAGCTTAAAACATATTTTTCCGTTCCGTAACCTTTCTAATTATTTAATTGATATTTAATACAAATTCCATTTACTCATATTTAAAAAATGTTTAATTAATATAAATTCCGTTTCATCCTTTATTCCATTCTTATAAGCGTCCTTTGTACATTATTTCATTACAGCGAATGCTGGATAAAAATGACATAGTGTTAATCGTTCAATGCAAACGAAAAATTTCAGCCTATTTATTTTCTTTAGGTAGCTTTTACTTGTTTTCTACTGTTTTTTTTTATTATTATTATTTCTATTGCTGTTTTTATAGGGTTCTGAATTTCCTAATATTAATGAATGTCGAAATTATTTAAAAGTGATTTTTGCTTGACGAATATTTTCATTGATAAATCTTCAAAGCAGGCGATTTACTGATTTTGAAAAAAAAAAAAATGTAATTGCAATGTATTAACTTATATTCCTTTACAGAAACACTTCTGAATAATATAGAGACATATTGTTCATTAACATCTAATGTGCACTGTTTCTGCAAAAAAAAAAAAAAAAAAAAGTGCCTTTTAAAACTTTATATGATTGTATGAATACAATATCTTTGTTGTCAAAGAAAAATATTCTGCTAATTGTTATATTTCTCTTCACACTCCCAGAACCGCTTATGTCTTATTTTTTTTTTTTAATAATTTCAATGCTCAACATTTCTATTTGTTTTATTTTGTCTTAATATGTTGCCATGAACTGAAATAAATAAATAAAATTGTATTCTGCTATTGCTAATTTTAAGTCATGATGTGAGAACATTTCAATTTTGTAAAATAAATTTTGATTTTACTGAAAGTTGGATTTTGAAATCATAGCTAGTTACAAAATGCATTAATAAATTGAAACATACAGAATATTAAAAAAAAATAAAAATAGAATAAGCTTCTTGATATTCACTTTATGTAGAAGTATTTTCTATAATATGATTAGAATTAAGAATAGATGTTGTTGAATCAGAATTTAAACTCAAACATTTTGGACTGATATTTTGCATTTTCTGCAGGTTTTCTAATTTAAAGATACTTATAGCTGGCTAAATTTTATGACATAAAAATCCCATTCCCAAAACTATCATATCATAAATACATACACATTTAAGATACTTTCAGGGAACTTCATACGTTTTGCATTTATTTTTCTTTAGACAATTTCGGTTTTAAAACTTCTAAAAATAATTATGCAATGGAAAATTCTTTTTAAAAAGAAAAAAAATCTATGGAAAGTATTTTAATATTTCATACATAGTTTCATGGGGTCAATTTTAGAATGTACCAAGAGTTCAAAAATTAATTATTCCAAAACAGTTGCAATATTGACAATTTGAATCTTAAACATTTTTTAATTACAAAAAGTAACAAACTATGATTTGTGAGAAGATATAATAATGTTCAAACTACTTAGGTAAATAATTCCTTCTTACATCTTTCTACATTTTATTGATTTTTTATTTACATACTGTAATTATGGTAATCATATTTTTCAATTGAAATATTTTTTATATTATCCATTTGTATAATTATTATACATAAAGTATACAAATTTTGCTTATCATTTAATATGTGTCTTTATTCATTGATCTTGATAGTGTTAATTTCATTCATTAAAATTTTACACTCTAAATTATATCAAAATATAACAATTCAACAGACATATAAAAATTTTATATTAGTATTTCAATTTAGTTACATGCTAATATGAAACAATTAGTTACATGCTAAGCAATTTGCTTTTTTATTATTTGATTATTGAAAGTTATTTAGTAAAATATTCTACATCCAAGACATCTCATATTATGCAATGTCAATGTTTGTTGGACTAAGTCAGACAAATATTCATATGTAAATGTTTTAAATTGTTATTTTTATTAATTATGAGAGTTGCATATATAATTCAGTAAATAAATAGCAGATTGTAGTTGCTATTTTTTTAATTGCTAACCACTTATCAAAAGAAATGTTTAGCAAGCATTCAGCTAAGTGAAGCCCTAAGGAAGGGGTGGCGAACCTTTACGGATCAGGGTGCCATTTTTTCTAAAGAAATGTCTAATGAAGTATAGACGTCAAATAATTTTGGCCTGTGATTATTGGGAGGATAATAAAACTAAATACTGAAAACTCTTTATTAACTAAGAAAAAATACATTTTGCATTGTATAGTAGTAAATGTTTTAATTATACGTGTAATTCAAATTAAAGTAATGCTAATGTGATTTCTGTTGCAGATTAGATGACAAATAGCTTATATTAAGATTGTAAGATGTTCAGAATGCACGCTGAATTGGAGTTATATGTCAAACAGTTTCTAAGCGAGTCGTTAATGTTATTCCTTTCTGAAAATGACTCTCAAGCAGAGATGAAAATATGCTTAAAATAGAATGAGCCAGCTTCTTCAAACAGTTAAATGTTTGAATCGAATTCCATGTTTGCAAAATTTTGTTACTGGCATTTTTACTTATGTTGCTTGTTAACCTTTCTGTTTCAATCAATTCCAACTTTTTCCTAGTTTCAATAAATGTTTGAATCCATATTGAACTAGACCGGAAATCAATCAGTTGCATTTCAAATTCTTCGATTTTCAACTAATCGAAATGGGAAAAATTCAGTTTATAAAATGAAGTCACATACAATCCGTTTTGCAAGCCGTAAAATGCAAACCGTTTTGATCGGCAGCGTATCCGAAATATTGTGTCGCATACTATCAATGGCACGAGTGCCAATGGTTCGCCATCCCTGCCCTAAGGATACAAATCTGTAAACATTCTTATTCTATTCTTTAACACTGTAACATCCCTATATTTTATATGAATAAATATTTATCCTAGGTCTATAGCTGAGCCTGCTCAATGATGCCTATATTAACTGAGATTACATTACAAGTTCTATGATTAGCAGCCATTCATACCTTGGTTTCCTTAATGATTTCCAAGCAAACCGAATGAAAACAAATATATCATTTTCTTAACCATCTCACAAAAATCAGCTGGTATATAAATATTTAAAACAACTTTTAATCAAAATACTTTCATTTATGTTTACTTTGTTTACTTGACTTTTGAGACTTCCTACAACTTTTTGTCCATCAAAACTTATTTTGCGTTCATTTTTTTAATCAAATAATAATATAAAATTATAGAAATATATTTCTGCTTTTAGAAAAGAACATATTTTTGTATAAATACTAATAAAAAATTTAAATAACTATTTTCATTTGTGGGGCCCATTTTACAACTCTTAGCTCGAACAATCTTAAATAAAAGGAAATCTTGAGGAATTTTGTCGATGTAATATCGATTTCCTTCTCCCATCACAATTCGTCTTAATTGTCATAATTTGCTAATATTATAATAAATCGCTTAAGAAGATTTAATTTGTGTTGATGAAAAATGGTAGAAAAGTACCGTAGGCTGTAGTCCCCGATTTAAATAAAGTTTTCGCTGTAATATTCATTAATAAAATTACAGTACTCTTATTAAAACGGCTAGTTCCAATTTAAAGTGATGAGGGCGCTTCGGTCTCTTATCGAACCTTGCACCATTGATATCTTTAGTTCCCAAATAAATAAAGAAGAATGGTATCAGAGTAATAGCTGTTAATAAACTAAAACAATTTAATACTAAAAAACTAATACTAATTTTCCGAGTCCATTTAATTAAAATAGAAAACAACATCTGCAATTTAGAAATAATAAACTTCATGATTGGGAAACCCAGAAAATGCATGAGAAAAGTAATTGCATACTTTTTTTCGAGCAAGAACTTTGCAGATCATACTTCGAGCTGCAATACATGCTCATTGCGCTGAAAGTCACGACTCAAGCCAATACCTAAACATTGGAGCTGAAAATTTTGTACCCGAGTTACATACCACTATTAAAATTTAATGTTTATTTGTTAATATTTATACGAAGTGCTCATATTATGTTTTAGGTTGGTTAGCAGTGGCTGATTCAGACGGTGGTCCTTGTCCGCTTAACCACGGCAATTCTTAGTCCGCTTTAAAACGGCAATACTCAGCTGCCTCGTGTAGCAACTCTCCGCGTCATGTAGATAACCTTCGTTATCTCAACATGACAAAAAGTTCTGGTTATTTATCCTCATATTCAATCAGAACTCATTAAGATTTATCGAAAATAACAGGAAAATAACAAATAAAATGATAAAAAAAAAACCCCACCCTGCAAACCGTTGAATCAATAGCTGCAGTTGACCAGCCTTTTGCTACAAAAAAGAAAATTTTAAAATTATTCTTAAAAATTACTGACTACTATATTTAAAATTCAAATTGCGTATTACAAGTTTGACGTTAGAAATCAAAAACTTTACACATATAGTTTTGAAAAACCTATTATACAATTAAATTTTTCATTAAAATCTCTATAAAACTGTTATAAAAAATATTCATTTACTATTAATTATGATTCGTTTTCGTTTCTCTAAATATGTTCTCCGAATTAGCAAATGAAAGTATCACTGAAAAATAATTACTTAAAAACTGAAAGTAATCTGTTGGATAATATTTTATCTGTTTTCTTCAAAATTACTTCTTATTACTTTATCATATACGAAGTATGTAACGAAGAAATACAATAATCGTCAAAACTAAATAATTAAGTAAATTAATCGAATTTGAGATTTCGATGACGTTCATGTTTCTAAGCTTTCGAATCTGATAAACGCATTTTTGGTATCTTGTCTGTCTATCTGCGAACACGATATTTCGAAAGTTTTGAGCTAGATGAATTGAATTGGTACGGACATCCCGCCGTCCAAAAGAAAATTAATATTAATGACGACATGTTGGTAGTCAGTGTGCGTAATTTATTTTTTATGATTTCCTGTACTACATTCCCAAGTTCTTATTTTGATTGAAAATTGTAAACATCAGCATGTATATTACATGTATTGTCTTTTGATACTATAGAAATTTTATGAAAGATGGAGAGGAAATCGTTACTCTCGAAATCCTCTGCTCCTGCTATTCGAATCTTCTCGAGAATGTTGGGTTGAAATTATTTCAAAACTTTTATCATAGATGATTTAAATGAATAATTTTTATTTTAATTTCAAAAAATTGTTCTAGCATTAGTATATATAATAATTTTCTTATCCTTCAGTTGCTGTTGAATTTTCAACTGTTTATATTATATTCTGACAGAATATTCATTTGTCCTTGAATATTTCAGTATTCCTCTATTTTCATAGATGTATTGTTTTAATATTTCAAACTGCGAGAAGAATTAAAAGTTTCAGATAATTTATCAGTCCAACCCAAATATTTAAAGAGTGGATAGAAATACAGCTTATTTTTAGTTCATCAACTAGATAATACATTTCTCGAGTTATAAATTTCTGAACTAATTGCTTCAGTTTCAAAAAATGGTCTTTTTTTTCTAATTTTTAAATAATTTTTATTGTTCAACTGATATACTTTAGTTTCAAAAAAAAATTTTCAATGTTTTTATGCAAAAATTCAAAAATATAAATTTTTTAGATCGTTTTTCAAAAAAAAAAAAAAAAAAAAAAGTAAAATTTAGCGTGACTACATATTACAAAATGCATGAGAAAATTAGCTACATACTTCTTTTCGAGAAAGAAATTTACAGATCAAACTTCGGACTGCAGTCTGCAATACATGTTCGTTGCGTGCATTACGCTGGAAATCACGAAATACCTAAACATTGGAGCTGAAAATTTTGTACTCGAGTGTGCAAATTTGTTGAGGTTGAGTACAATTACAGATCGATTACAAATTTCAGAGAAATAGATAAACGATCGTAGGGCCTCCAGTTACAGCCTTCAGAACAACAAACTGAAATCATACCGATATATTATTCTTGTTGAGTCTTGCTCTGTGCATTTGAAATGAGATGTGATGAGTATAATTTAATTTGTTTCTCTTACTCTTTTGCATTTAT